>JAEQBH010007756.1:0-157908 GCA_016808115.1 Tetrastigma voinierianum | reverse complement strand
GAAAGAATTTGGTAGATCAATGATACGACGAAAGAAGGAAATACTAATTTCGGACATTTAAAGAAAAGAACAAAAATAGTTTTCATGGCGGTGGTTATTTTAGCCACTAACTTTTAACAAGCCATATTGAAAATATTTGTTGGCACATTAATCATTAATGTAAGTGTGTTTTGATTTAGGGAAACTTTATTGCATAGGAAGCGGAGACAGCGATCGATTCGGCGGATCTTGAACTAGAAAGAACCTCGTAAGCTTGAGAAGGCGAAAAGATCGAGAAAGGCTTCGGCTATAAGCGGATGAAGACCAGACCGGAGCGGGTGCAGGCTTGGCAGAGGCCTCCGATCAGCGTCTGATGGAGGACAGGGGACCTGGCCATTCGGGATGAATGCTGCGCAATCGGTGACTGCCAGTTGATGCAAATAATTTTGAACTAAAGCCAGCCATGATTACATTGGTTAATGACAGCAGTTCTTGGTCATCCACGAAGACCCAAATGAGCATCGGGAAGGTTTCTCGAATGGCGAACACGAGTAAAGTTAGATAGGGTGAGACCCGAGAGGTCATTAAGTGCATTTATTTTGGCTCTGAATCACGGCATCCATGGTATGAATCTCTACCATATGGATTACGTTGATACTTGGGAGGAGCTTGTGGAAACTGGGTAGATTATTTCCCGAATCCCACTCCTCGAGAGACGGAGAGGGAGATAATTGTGTTCCAGTAGGGGGAAGATGAGAGCCTTTATGTAGCATGGGAGAGATTCAAAAGGTTGCTGAAAGATGTCCGATGCATGGGATAGACTTGAAGACCCAAATGGACATTGTGTATCATGCCTTGAATGATACATCTAAGGGCATTATTGATGCTTCTTCTTGTGAGCATTCAAGCGTAGAGTCTTTGAAGAATGAGAGATCTGATTGAGGACTTTGGCTAAAATGCAATATGAAGCTCCATCGAGGTTCAGAGTAATTAGCGAGAGAGGAGTCATGGAGCTGAGCAGATGACAGCCATGGGGCAAGGATAGATGCCATCATGCATAGAATGAACTGACAAAGAGAGGAAGATGCTGCTGATGCGTGAAATAGGAGGCAGTTGAGAGGGAACTATTGAAAGGAAGTCTTTGAGGTACCCGAAGCGCATTTTATGATCTTGAGGAGGTTAAGTACTTGGGAGAGCCAAAAGTTATCAATTCAAACCAAATCCTAACACCTTGGCTACTATCATCTAGCAGGAACCATGAAAATTTTCATATGGTGGAGGGCTCGCGAGGCGAGGCATGAACGGCATCGTGAGATATCGCGACCACGAGTTCCAATGACGGCGAGAGGAGGAAGCGAGAAATGAATATCGAGAGGTCGAGGAGAGTTCCACCATTTGGGTAAATCTTTGCAATTCATAAGGGGACAACAAGAATTTGTTAAACCTCCATGAACAAAGTTTGCGGAATTGGAAGCTCAGATACCAATTCTCAAATTTTTTGAGAAGACCACTAATGCTTCTCTCAAAGAACACGGAGACCTGAGATAGGGCAAGCGGCCTAAATGCAAAATCGGATAAGTCTTTCCTAGTGACACAAAAGAAGAATCAGGTGCCTTAGCGGTCTGGCTCGGGAAGTGGGAAAGACTTGGAGAAGAAGGCAGAAAAAAGATGAAAGCAATGAGGGAGATGAAGGCCCGGACAATGCGAAAACACTAGAGAAAGAAAGAAAGAAGAGCAATTTGTCAGGAGAAGAAAGAAGTAAGAAGAAAACCAGAACAATGCACCAGTCCCATTTCTAAAGTGAAATCAAAGATAGAGGAGCAGTTTGCAAGGTTCTTGAAAACCTTCCGGGTAGAGATCATGCCTTTCACGAAGTGGTTACTCGAGATGCCACTTGCACGCATTTTGAAAGACATCTTGAGCAAAAGGAAGATTCTTTGAAAGAAAGATTGTGAACGTTTTTGGCACATCTTGTGATCAAGAGGGGCTTACCAGAAAAGATGAAGGATCCATGGAGCTTCACCATTCCCTGCACCATTGGAGAGTTTGAGTTTTAGTAAGCTCTTTGTGACTCAGGTGCCAGTATCAATTTAATGCCCTATTCTGTTGCCAAGAAGTTAAGTTTGGGGAGCTTGCTCCCTCTTTTGTTACTCTCCAAATGGCGAGATAGAACCACAATAAAACTGAAGGAATCATAGAAGATGTCTTCGGTAAGGTGGGGAACTTTATTTTCAGTGGGCTTCATCGTCTTGCATATGGAGGAAGATTCCTGAAGTCCCTCACTCTTGGGAAGGCCATTCCTTTACCAAGCTGGACGGCTCTGTCGATATGCGAGAAGGGAATTCTCACTCTCAGAGTTGGAAGAGACAGCTGACTTCAATTTAATCAGAAGTTTGAGGGTTTGGAGCATAGAAGGGATCGAGTTCTGTTATTTAACTCAGTTAAGATTGTTCCCGGAAAGTGAAATCAAGGTGGAGTGGACCATATCACGAGTGGTGTCAAGCACTACTTTTGGAGGCATTAACGAAGGCGTCTTTGGGAGAATTTAGAATCAATGGACAAGGCCGAAGCATTATCAAGCAGGGAGGAAATAAAGGAAGAGCTACAGTTGGTTCATTGAGAGAAAGAATCAGCGACCAAGTCGGCCCACAAGGACTCAAAGCGAAGCGGTGATAGGAAGCGCATAGAGACTTTAATTTCTGCTTTTGGACTTTGAATTTTTTTTTAGAATAAACCTTGATTTTGTTTTCTCTAGTTATTATAATGATTAGTTAGTACTTAAGAAGTTAATTTTTGTTTAATTGAATCCTTCCTGTAAATGTTGCGAGTACTTATGCGCGAAATGGCTGACGAAGGAATAAACTCAGTACAACTCCGGCAACTTGTAGAAGAGGCAGCGGGAAAAAAGGGTATTCCTTTCCTATATAAATTACGTGAAATTTGAATAGAATACATTCTTGAATTCTTTGTGTGAAATTGGTTTGTTTGATGATGAGAATTTGTTAGTGTCAAGAGTGAAAAGGCATTTGTTCATTAAATTTGAGGCAAAATTGCAGACTACGTTGCGACAAAAACTGAAGTCACAACAAAAGTTGATGTCGTAACTTAGTCAATGCTGAAGGAAGAACAAGGCTGAAGTCGCGACCAAAAGTTCTGTTGTGAAAGAAATTGAGGTTCACGACATAAACCCCAGACCGACAAAGTAGTCGCTAAAGAAAGTGGTCGGCGGCAACTTAACAATGTCTTGAGATGCGATGTATGACCTTAGGAGGACTTGTCCTCCCGCGGTTAATTGTCGCGACAAACAATAATATATCGCGACAAAGAAGACAAATTGCAGTTGGCGATTTTCAATTTTGCCCTAGAATTTAATAATGACGCACATTCTCGGCTGAATTTAAGTAAAATGACATTAATAAATATGAAATCATAAAACTATAATAGCCCGAATTCTGTTGTTGAAAACTCTGCTTGTTATCTTATTCCTCGGCCTTGAATTCAACTCTTCGTCTTCGCATATTCTCACAGTTTCGATTCTTGCAAAACCTTAAATCGAACTTCCTCTAAAAACCTTTCGATTCCTCCCAATACCATTTGAACGAGACTCTCGTCTAGAATGAACGAAATCATGGAGGAACATGCTCGAGGAGCGAAGGAGCGGTTCGTCGGAGACACGAGTCAACCAATTGCAGGGAACAAGCATACAGGGGAAAGACAAGGTGGTAGAAGAAGAAGAAGATGCGTTTGTGCCGGAAGAATTTGGTGTCAACATGCGAAGTATTATCTTGATAAAGGGTTGTTGGAGAGAGAGGATTCAACAACCCTATTTCCCCCTTTCAAGAAATGATAGAATCGCGAGGATGGAAAAATTTACGCAAGCACCGGAGGTGGCCCCGGATATGCGGCCCGGTGGTCAGGAATTCTACTCTAACTTGGTAGGAAGAAAGGACAACTCTGTATTTGTCAGGGGGGTTTGGGTTCCATACGGGCGAATGCCGTGCGAGGGTGTGCGGGATGGCGGGGCAAGGCATAGCTCCAAATTTAAGAAAACATTATGAAGCGGCAAGTGAGAAGATTGTCGAGAAATTGGCGAGATGGTAAAGTTCAATGGGATCAAGAGAAAGGAGCACCAAAGACAATCAGCAGAGGAGACCTTACAGAGGAGGCTAAGGTATGGTTTTATTTCCTGGCGTCTGTGTTAGTCCCAACCAAGCATGTATGCACAGTAAGGGAACAGGAAGCCATCATCCTGTATGCAATATTGAAAGGGTACAAGCTCAACGTAGGAGCAGTTATTGAAAATTCAATAATGAGATACCATGAGGGAAACAAAAGAGGTTTGATCCCTCATCCAACAACAATCACTAGGCTTTGTTTGAAAGCTGGGGTGAAGGGAACATGGGCAGAAGAAGAAGAAGTTCCCAAGGCTTCACCATTAACCCTGACTGGGGTAAGTAAGGGGCAAAGGAATTTGAAGAAAAAGGGGATCATGGTGGAAGCAGATTCTGGAAAAGAAGAAGAGAATGAAAGACGAGAAGGGCGCTCTTGGTACGGGGATCAAGGAGAACAAACCGGGGAACCGACGGAGAGGAATACCTTATGTTTGCGAGAGGACTTAGAACCAGGATGAGACAAGTTCCTATAGATTTCCACGCCCAACGGCGCTCCTCCGCTGATAGAAGAAGGGGTTTGAGAGCACAGTAAAAGCTACAGGAGCCGGGAAGATAATCAACTAATGGAGATGCTCATTGCTATGCAAAAAATTATGGAAGAAGAGAAAGAGATGGGGCACTCAAACGAGCTTTAGAAGATGTGTATGGTGAATTAAAAGAAAGAGATCAACGAGTGGGAAGAGGCTGAATAGAAAGGAAATATATGAAGCGAGAGATGAAAAGGAAAGAAGCGAGAAATGGGAAGAAGAAATGAGCGAGAAGGAGGAGCAGTTTAAAAGATCCTCAGCGACAAGAAGAAAAGGGTTGAGAGAGAAAGAAATGGAGGGCAGAGATCGAACTACGAAAAAGTTGGAAGCTTAGTCACTAAGCATTCTATATAACAATCGGTTTGTTCGAGACTCTCAATCTGAAACATAAAAAGAAGAAAGGGATCTCTTGGATCAAAGCCAAGACCAAAGGAGCAGGTTAAAGTTCAAATTTCTCTATATCACAATTGCTCAAGGACTTGAGAAAGAAGATGCAAGAAGAGATAAGGTGCTTGATGACAACGATGCTTACATGAGGGAAGAAGATGCAGTGGAAAATTTTGGCAGTTTGATTAATAATAATCTATCAAATTTTTAGAAATATGTTGGCGGGCGCAACATGAACCTGCTGGGAATGAGGCGGATGGGGCGAGATGACAAGGTGGATCTCACAAATGAAATTGTCCTGGAAGAGCATACAGAAAAAGAGAATGCCAAGAGGAAGAGGAGGAGGGAAATGAAGTTTCCAGAATTCAACCCCAATCTTGCTACCCTTGATTTGGATCCCCGAGACATCTTTACTTCTAAACAGAAAAGAAAAAAATAGATCCTTCCATTTATTTGGAAAACACTCCCTCATTCCTATCCTTTGTTCTCAACATTTGCACATTCTTATAGATAAAACAAGATATTTTGTTTGATGAGTTTGAAGTCAAGAATTGTGTCTACTTTCTTTGTAATTATTAGAGAATGCAATTAGAATGTAGCTTAGGAATAAAAATCTTGACATATCATAATATGAGCTAGTTAGGAAGTAATTGAGTAGATGATAGGATGGAAACAAAAATAAAATCACGAAATAAAGAGCCAAATGACAGACAATTTAATTGAAACATAAAAATTGCGATTTAGTTGAATTTTGCGATAAGTCCCGGGATAAGGAAAGGTTATACGATTGAAGGCAAACAAATTTTCTTGAGTTTGTGGTATGAGCAGTGGAGTCAAGGAACTGTTGGAGTAACATCATCTAAATTCTCATCCACTGATATGAGTCAAAGAAAATCCTCGGGGTTGATCCCGATTAATCAACCCGATTTCTACAGAACTTGTTAGATTAGTGATCAAGGCGAAATCCTAGGTGATACAATCAACAGGAAATGATGCAGGCCATCCTTAGAGAGTTTGAGCCATTCTAGCTATCCCTATTCATATGCTAATGCATACACTTCAGTTCTAGAAATTGAGCCAAAACAAGCCCTATTTTCAAAATAAACCAATGGAGACCCTAACCATCCTAAAGAATCAATCCTCCAAAAAAAACACATGATTACCAAAGAATTCAAGAGAGAGGAAGAAATGAAGTTTGGGGGAGTGTAAATTTTTTGAGGAACTCAAGGAGAAAATACAGAAAAAGGGAATGAAGAGAAAAAGATCTACATCAGAAAATACAGCGGAAAAGAAAGCTCAAGGGAATAGGTTTTGTCTTGTGGCCTGACTCTCTTGAACAATTAAGTTCTTAGGGTGTTTCAACACCTAGTACCCTAATGCCATCTGGTATGGGGTTACTAACCAAAGTTAGCTAGAGTGTTAGAAAGCTAAGAAGACAAAACACCTGATACAGATAGTGACAGAAAAAGAAAATCCCCCAGTTTGAATTATGAATGAGAAATGGGAGCCTCTGATTTTGAATAGAAGAAAATCAAGGTGGTATCCCAAACCTGAGTTTTGGGGAGTTTATTAAGGAAATTACATGGAGAAAGAGGACAGCGGATAGTAAAGAAAGGAAAAAGGGTAGTAATCTTAACCTAAAAATTCTCCATCCTACCCCTTACCCAAGCCTAACATTACAAGCCCAAGACACGATTGATCTTGAAAGGGTTGTAATCACCTACATTATTGGAGATCGATATGAACAACAAGCCTATGGAATTTGGAAAATCGAGAAAAATATCAAAGCTGTGGAACATCTCAGGGTTAATTGACTCATTAAGAAAATGAGAAAGAAAACCAACTTATTCATTGAATCAATTAACTATCTTGTTGTAAAGCAAATTCATGATTTCGTTGTACTTTGATTGAGTAGAAATTAGCTTTTATATGAACGAAGCTAGAATACATAAGCGAATGCAATTTAGTCTTTCGAATTAAATTGGTTACAATTGCAAAGCAGGAATAGAAAAATGTCCTTTTGTTTGAGGGCAATGATATTTCTTTTACGTAGCGGGGACAGCAAAATTTTAAGTTTGGGGAGTTTGATGAACTTAAAAGTCATATTTTCAGTCATTTTACGATTGATTTTTATTATAAAAATGATTTATATGCAAGAATATGGGACCAAGCTTCACCAAGCTGGCTGTGCGATGGGGAATTCAAAAGCCGAATTTGCGGAGTAAAAGGAGCGGAGATGTGGGTGACGATGCGATATAATTGGGTGAGAGTTGCGAGCGGGAGAAGGCGCAAAAGGATTAAAGAATTTGATGTCATGAGCTTTTACGAAATCAAAATGCATATTCGGGTTGCGACGCTAAAGCTCGGTCGCAAATGAAGTGTAATTGAAGACAAACGAATTTGGCGTGAAAGGAAACTCAAGGCGAAGCAACGAAATTGATGAAGAAGACATGATGTATTTATCCTTGAGGTCTCGGCGGAAATTAGAAGCCGATCTGAGTGGATAGTGAAGTTGTGACGCAACGAAATTAGCGACGGAAGATAAACAATGGGCGAAGAAAAAGTATGTCGCGACATACGGATGTGAGCCGCGACATCAACCTTCATCGAGCGATTCGCGACATCGACGCAAAGGAAACTAAAAGGTCGCGACCGCGGCGGCTAAGAGAGATGGTCCGCGACATCAACTACGAAAGAAAGTCGCGACATCATTCGTGATTGCGACAGGTTGTGGAAAGAAGATTGGCGACAACGCACGGTTATCGCGACATCAATTTATAAAGACTTGAGGTCCGCGACATGAGAAGGCGTCGCGACATGCATTGCAGACGAAGGGTGTGACGACATCGGTGCGGCGACAA
This sequence comes from Tetrastigma voinierianum, assembly GCA_016808115.1. Lineage (NCBI taxonomy): Eukaryota > Viridiplantae > Streptophyta > Magnoliopsida > Vitales > Vitaceae > Tetrastigma > Tetrastigma voinierianum. The sequence goes on along the minus strand of JAEQBH010007756.1, from coordinate 149,982 downwards.
TCTGAGAGAGAGGAAGGAGGTCGCGACAACGTTTAAGTTGTCGTCAAATACACCTACCCGATTAAGGTCAGCGGCGTCGCCAAGGTATGGCATGCGGCTACGAACCGTGACGAACAAAGACTGCGGCTAATTTACGAGCGGCAGTCGACGAGGTGATGCGGCATCAGCTTAACCAAGCTAGGCCATTTTAAAGCTGCGGTCAAAAAGAAGTGCGCCGAGTGGGGCCAACGCCGAACCTATAAATAAGAAGAACGCTGCTCGAAGGAGCGCGACTCTTGCGGCGAAAGAGAGATGCAGGTTCTTTGAGAGGCTCCTGTATTTTAATTTTCTTTTCTTTTCTTTTCTTAATTTTTTAGATTAGTTTATATTTCATTCAAATTTGGATACGAACGTTCACTGTTAAGTTTAAGGCTGAATGCGAGATTCATATTTCATCATTCTTGTCAGTTGTTTGAATTCGGACATTCAGATCGGGTTCCGGGTTTACTTGGAATTCTGATGGCTTTCTTGATGACAAGCCAATGTATGGTGTAATCTAGTGATTTAGATTCCAGCTTCCATTGGTCGCGCTATCGTGAAATTATCTTTCTGCATAAATTTTATTGATCTTTGTTGAACTCCAGTTTACCAAAAGCTACTTCTTTGAGTCTTGTGTATTTTGCATTCTTGATCCAGTGTCGTGTCCCATACCCGTAAATAGAATTGTCTCAAACTCACGATTTCCGGAAGGCCCTCCCGGTGTACGAGAGAAGGAATTCTGCGAGAGTAATGGCTGATTACGAGAAGGTATGAGAACCTAACAATGGTGATCTAATTTGCTCTGTCATCAGTGATGATGATCTCTTCTCACTTGGAGGCGAGCAGGTGGAGCAATTTATCAGTTTAGGCCTGCAGAGTTCACCTACGATTCGATTAATGATCAAATCGTGTTAAGCGAGATCTAATCAAGGAAAGGATAAAGTTGTTTAATTTGGAGGAAGAGGAACGATTATAGTGTAGATACGTGCGACTATATCTTAGGAGCTCAGTTCACCGAGTTCATGTTGTGGGTATGAAGTATTGAAAGAAAAATACGGAGAACAAGACAGCACCAGATTAAAAGTAAGTTATTTAACACTCACATCTTGAGGAAGCAGTGAGGTTTAGATAATGGTGTAGGTTTGGAGAGATCGGCTACACTATTATATTCCTTGGATAGTTTTAAATCGTGGTTCAAGCAAAGATCGGTGCATTCTAGCCCAGGAATTGATGTTTCACAGTGGCATTCTTTCCAATGTCTTTTACGGAAAGCTTCATTCGGTCTTAATTTGTTGTTATTTTTGTATTTCAATATTCAATTCATTTATTATTAATTGATTTTTCTTAGGTTTTATTATTTTAAGTTGTCAAAGCTAATTCGATTGTCTGTCGAGTCAGAATAGTGTAGATTTTGAGTAGTCGAGGTAGTTGATTGAGAATTCTTGATATCTCTGTGGGATCGATATCTGGACTTAAATCCAATTTACTACTTGTTCGACCTGTGCACTTGCAGCATGACGGATCAAAACCACTCAGTAAACAATTTACTCCAATTGAAACAATCTTTGAGAGCCCAATCAAATAGCTAGAACGCTATCACGATTGACAAGTTTTTATCGTATTTGCGGGTTAGACAATAGTCTTTTGGCAATAGCAGTGTTATAAATTTGTACATATCTTTTGGTCCGGTCGAGTGGCGATTAGACGATAAAGTTATTTCGATCAAACAAAAAAGTCCATATAAAAATCCATGACGTTAGTATGCTTCATCAGATCTTGAATTTTTAGGTATCTCGCATTTTAGTTGCCAAAATGCTATGTCATCCACAAAATATTTTAATACTTTGGTTTTTATGTTTAGATAAATGTCTTACTGTTTTGAATCGATGAAAATTTCTTTTAAAAAAAAGCACATAATTATAATAAATTTTATACTCTATTTTTATGTATATATTTTAATTATTATTATTATTTTTATATTTCATAAAATGTAAATTATATACTTATAATATTATATATTAACACATCATTGAAAAATCATCATTCAACTAATTAGAGATGGGATCGAGCAGGTTCACTTCAGGACGAGGCGACCTCATCCCAACTTGGTCCATTTAATTTTATTTATTTCCCGTTCTCATCCCGTATGAAAAACTAAACGAGGTGGTGGAGAAATTAACATACTTGCTCCATTTAGTTATTATTTCATTTTTTTAATATTTAAAAAATGTTTTTAATTTTAATATTATGAAATTAATATAATTTTTAAAAATAAATAAAATATTATAATTATCCTGCTAAAACATTAAAATAATATTATTATTATTATAAATTTTTAAAAATAATCTTAAATTATTTTTTTATATGATCGGAGTTGGAGTGGGGTAATAATAAGCAATGGCCGAACTCACCCAAAAACAACCCGTTCTGTTACCATTCCCATACAACCAATGAACCAAAATTCACTTAATATTTTGGGTTCAAAATCAGAAACTCAATTGAGAAAAAAAACTTGGTCTTCTTTATTCTGATGAATACTTAATAATGAAACTAAATAATAAAGAATTTATATATATTTACTAGAAAATGTAAAATGACTAATCTAATTAAGCATTAGAAATAAGAATCCTACCAATAAACGAAAATAGATAAATAAATAATTAATCTAACATTCTTGGTCTAATTTTGAAAAAGTATGGAATCATCACCTTACAAAAAACGAAGTACAATTTCTCTACCTAAGATGTATTGAATGTCGTTTATAGATTTCATGTTTTTTTATAGATATCATGTTTTGGAGTGCATACTAAGGTTCCAGGGAGGGAAAAATAGCAGGACAAAAAAATAAAAGTAGGATTAAATACCATGTATTATTTTTTTATTTACTATTTCAAATTTAATTTTATTTATTTTAACCAACCATTATTAAAGATTAAATAATTTAAAATTTGTAAGTTCTAAGTAATTTTCTATAATGTTATTTATATTTTATTTTGATTTTCTTTGAAATTTTTTATTTTATTATTATTATTCAATACACTTTAGTTTCAACATAATAAATTATCTTTAAGGAGTTCTAGTCCCATGCCGCGCCCCCTCTCTTCGCCCAGGAAAGGGTAGGGGTGTGACATGAGTACTCATGTCACTAATTACCTAAGTCACCAAGACTAATTACGAAGAGATTAATGATTTGCAAACTACATGCGATACAGTGGACAAAGTTAGCATAGCTGCAAACATAGTTGAATTCAGAGTTAGGCGCTCACTCACCCTTTAAGGATCAAATATAAATCCAAGTGATGCACTAGGGAAGAACTGTTGTTCTTGATTTAGAGACACTCTTTGAAGAACTGTTGAATCCTAGGGAATAAAATTTAGAGGCAGTGTTTTGGAAACAGCTCAACTACAAGTGATCGCTCCCACAGTTCTAGCATCTCCTTGGCTACCATTGCTCCTCTCGTCTACAAGTACTAGTTTCCCGTGCACTGAGCCAGCAATTTTAGGGATTTTTAAGCCATGGAAAGATTCCTCTTCCACTAGTACATTCACTCTCTCTTGACGATGCCCTGAATTCACAGTCCATTTGTAGCAGTACCCTTGTTACCGTCCCTTCTACTGTCACTAATGTCTTTGCTACCACCTCTGCTTCAATTGTTCCAATGCTCCTTGCCTATGCCAAACCTTTCCCTGACATCTCTAGGATTGAGGTTTGTTCTCGCCAAAATTTCAAAAGATAGCAGGAGCGTACATATTCCACCCTAGACATGCATAAATTTTAATAAATTGTATATGAAAAATAATTGAAAAATAATTAAAAATAAATAAAAAACAAAAATAGTATTAAAATAATTATTTTATTATTATAAAAATAAAATAATGAGATAATAGTTATATAATATTAAAATAACATAGAATAGTAGTTAATATTCACATTTGGAGAATGTGGTTGAGAAATTACATTTTGGGTCTAAATCTCCAAAATGACGCTACAAAATGGATGGAGATGCTCCAAACTTACGATTTTCCTGCTCCTTACCAAAACCAGAAGTGGGACTTTGGGTAGCCAGGTACTTTACTTTGAAGTTTGAACTGATCACACTTCCGGCAAGGCACATTCAAAAGAATCACCAAATTTCTTCACCTCTCCTTCTCCCTCTCCTTCAGAATCCTCTGAAGAACATTTAGGTACGTATTTCTCTTAATCTTACATATTTATGAATCCTTTGAATCCGTCTTCTGTTCCATATCTGTTTTCTTTTTTATCACTTTTGAGAGACTTCATGTTTAGGTCTTGGTTTTCAGTTTTCCAGTTTCTACGCGGCAAGGCTACCAGTTCTTTAGTTTTCGGTTTTCCATTCATTTAGCTTCTTCTTCATTTCTGTTGGATTTGATGACTTTTTCTGGAATGTGTTTTGTTTCCTGTACTATATATATATTTTTTTTTATGGTGTTTGTTTGCTGAGAAAACATTGGGGTTGAAACTTTAGTTTTAGTCATTGTTTTGGAGTGGAATCATTCTCATTATGTGTTTGGCATGAGGAGGAAAATATGGAAGAAAATAAATGAAACTCTTTAATGTCCTTATCTTATGTTGAATCAAAAGCAACAACAGGGGCATGTGCTCGACATCAGCACGTGGCTGTAGGCTGCAGCATTCTCTCTCTCTCCTATATTTGGATGAGGCATCTTGACTTTTTGGCTGAGTCAACAGCATTTAATATTTTGGTGAGATTTTTTATTTTCTTTGGAAATAATAAAATTTCATTTGATCTTTGGGAAAATATAGAAGAAAAGGAGACAAAGAAAACCATGAAGTACAGATTCAATTTGTGGCTCAGATTCTTAAGCGATCAATGGATCGTCGGGCGTTAACGCTGAGTCGTAGGTCGGTACATGACACATAAAACAAACAAGAAGACAATGGTGGTGTTCAGTCGTCCCTCCAGGTAACAAGATTATCTCTTTTTTGGGAGGCGGCGTGGAACTGTGGATTATCTCAATCGAGAATGCCGTCTGCTCGTCGGTGATTAACCTCTTTTATGGAGGGAGAGTGTGGATCCGCCTTCTATGGAGAGTGAACGATTTCTTCCCATAAAGATAGAGGAAGGTGGCTCTCATTTCGGGAAGGATGACTTATTCTTCTTTTTATGTAATTACTTTCGAGCAGGCCGTGTTAGGGTGCTATTAGTTGGAGGCGGGGTGGTTGATTCTTGGGAGAACATCCGCATGTGGAGGCAGGTTGATTTCGCTAGGTAAATTATGTCGGGAAAGGAAGCATCCGGGTGAAGGGGCATCCGGGCGTTAGGGCGCCTTAGGAAAGGAGGCATCCGGGGTGAGAGGTGCCCAAGTACCCGGGGGGAGAGTCGCCCGGGCGTTCCTGGGCCTATTCATTGTCCTAGGCCGGCTGGCTTTAGGGCCTGGTCCCATCGGGACCATGGGGCTGGCGGGTTGGCTAGGAACGAGCCGAGCCAATGGTACATAAATTTCTGAAGGCTTTTTGTTTGTCAGTTTGGTTGCTATAAAAAAAGTAAAGTGAAGAGGAAGGCATTCATTGTTTGAACCTTTGCAAAATTCAACTGGAGACTCTATAGGTAGCATCAATAATATTTATTGTCAATATAATGATATTTTGATATGTTGGTATGTTTTTTGTTAGCTTATAAGCATCTATCTATCTATCTATCTATAAGGGTTTTGATTATGAGTTGCAGGCAATTCCCCTATGAAGAAGAAACACATAAAAGGGTCATTTGAAAGACATGGGTATGATCCATCGCGTTTTCCTCAAGAGAAATCACACAGTCCAGTATTAATCTTGTTGGAATATTTCAGGTGTGAAACTATAACTGAGTTCCCCATCGATTTCTATATTTTGGAGAAGCTCTCTAGTGATTGTGTGAGAGGGAAAAAGGAAAAAAGAAGATGGTGAGAAGCATGAGGATAGCGGTGGTGGTAGCCGGTGATGGCGGCGGCGTGGTGCCTACGTCACTCGAGATTTGCCTCCATCATCAGAGTCGTTGATGTTTCCTATGTCGTTAAGAAAATTAAAGGGTGTGAAAGAATAGTGCCTAGCAAATTCAAGGGTGTGAAGTTATATTTTTCTTAGTTTGTTTAGTAGAGACTCGACTTTAGGAATTTAGAGGGGTGCTACGTTTTTATTGTACCTTCCTAATAAGTAACCTAACCCTGGACTTAGACTGGTTTGCTGCCCGGACTGTCTTTTTCTTATCAAGAGTCACATTTAGGGTTTTTCTTTCTCATTTAATTTTTTCCTTTTAAAATAAAACAAAAATAAGTAGTGGCATACCATTTTCTAAAAATGGTTTTGCAAAAATATAAAATGAGTCTCACCTTTTAAGTGAGAAACGCATAATAGCTAAAAATGCAAGATATAAACATGGTATAAGAGATATACACATGATTACCCAAACCGAATCATGTTTCTTTTGGGTGAGGGGAAAACCGAATACAAAATTCATAGTTATGTTGTCCCACTTCCATTTTGGAATTGGAATGGGATTTAACAATGCGAACGGTACTTGATGTTCAACTTTTGCGATGACAAGTCGGACATTTTGACAAAATACTCATATCCTTTTCATCCCTAAGCCACCAATAGTATTTCAAATCCGTGCATCTTATCACCTCAAGATGCATAATTGAATATATTAATATTGCCTTTCATACATGTTCTTTTTCAATTCCTGGACATTCGGTACACATAATCTGCCCTTATGTACAAACCTCCATCCATCCGTTTACGCCGCCGGAGAATAAGTGGAGTCGTGTCTCCATTGTTTGACTAATTGTATTCCTTCTTGCAATATCATCTTTACGAGCATCAATCATCATTTTGCCTCAAATCAGCCATAACTCTCAATTAAACAATAAAGCTCCATCAGCTGTAAATCTCCATGTACAATGTTTCAAGGACAAAACATAAATTGTTTTCCTACTTAAAGCATCTTCCACCACATTAGCTTTTCTTGGGTGGTAATCAATTATGCAATCATAGTCCTTAAACAATTCTAACCACCGACGTTGCCTCAAGTTCAGTTCGCCACAGGTTAACAAATACTTAAGACTCTTATGATCTGTAAATATTCTACATTTTTCACCATATAAATAATGTCGCCATATTTTCAAAGCGAGCACTACAGCTACCAAATCCAAATCATATGTGGGATAATTACACTCATGATTACATGCATCTGAGGCATATGCCACTACTTTTCCATGCTGCATCAATGCACATCCAAGACTATCTTTGAAGCATCAGCATACAAGCATATTCTCTACTTGGGTAGGGTGGTCATTGGTGCTTCAATAATCTTTTTCTTTAACTTTTCAAGAAACTTGGCGACACTAATCATCCATTTCAAACTTCACCATTTCGAGATAACTTAAAAGTAAGTTTAAAGGCTATAATGAAGAATCCTTTGGTATCAATGTGCTAACTAAACCCAGAAACATCCTCCACCTCTATTGTTTTTCCCAATACCTGTCACGAATCTGATATAGCTTAAAAATAGCCTTCCTTAAGCCAAAAATCACATTTACTTAACTTAGCAAACAACTTTTTCTCTCTCAAGATCTGCAAAACTATCCTCAAATGTTGTTCATGTTCTTATGCATCCTTAGAATACACTAAAATATCATTTATGAATACTACTACAAGGACTACCCCCTATTAAGCCAGAGTCCATGAATGTGGTAGTGCATTAGTCGACTCAGCATTTACTAAGCTCATAATGACCATATATCGGGTTCTAAAGAACATCTTCGGGACATAACATCTTTCACCCAAAGTTAGTATCCCGGTGCAAAGTCTATCTTAGATAAGACATGCACTTGCCCCCTTTCAACCTCCGAAAATATCTTCTATTTTTAATGATGATATTTATTCTTCTTTACATTTACTATTTATTTTGTCGATAATCAATACACATCGAGGAGGTGCCATTTTCTTTTGACAAACTAGCTGGAGTGCACCCAGGGCGAGTATTAAGTCAGACGAATCCCTTGTCCAATGGCTCCTGTAGGTTAGGTCTTCAGCTCTTTTAGTTTAGTTGGAGCCATACGATGAGATTGCCACTAAAATAGTAATTAGATCCCTTATACAATTTCAATGAATGGTCACTTCTCTCGGGTGGTAAGCATTAATTCCTTAGGAAACATATCAGGGAATTCTTTTATCACGAGAATATCTTCTAGATTTACTTGTCCTTTCTTGGAGATCAAAATTTTAAGGCCAAAAGGAAGCCACCATCCTTTTCTAAGAAAGCGTCGGGCTTGCATAGCTGAGTACATTGACATTGGTCGGTCGAATGGAACATGCAGGTTACCTCCCAACGGTCGGAACATTTAAAAAGTAGAATTTGTTTTCTTATCACAATCAATTATAGCCCGATGTTTGGATAACCAATTCATGCCCAAAATCAAATCAAACTCATGAAAAGGCAAAGCAATCAAATCAACTGAATATTTCCTATCATGGAACATTAGAGGACAATTCTTATACACTCGATTTGCTCTAACACTATGCCCCAAAGGACTAGTGACGAGCATGGCATATGCTAACGGTTCTACTAATGGCAATTTATCCTTATTATTTCAATGCATATAGAATATGTGGAACTAGATCTACCAAACCATGCATTTCATAATCATAAAGAGGTAAATTACATGATAACCCACACAGTGCATCACGATCTTCACGAGCTCGCATAGCATAAGCTTGGGCTGGGATTGTAGTAGTAGGGTGATTTCTTTTGTTACGGCGCTACACTCTTCCTTTGCTATCTGATTTACCTCGCCCTCTACCTCTATCACGAGTCGATGGAGATACATTTGATCCTCCTCGGCTACTTCCTTGAGGATTTCTAGAACTCCCAAATCCTCATGGACAATTCACTATAAAGTGGTTTGTGCCCTCACATCGAAACAACCTCCAGTTACCCTTCTGCAAGTATTATAATGATTTTGTAATGATGCGGGCATTCAAGTCTTTTATATATCAGTTAGGAAATGCCTCTACAGAACTGTGTCATAATGGGACCTTGTCCACACCTCTTATAAGTAGGAGCCATGTAAAGTCCACTTGAGACTCTTTAGTCCTTTAGAAGATGAACCACCTCTAAGGGAACTTTCTCTCTGGGTTCTTTCGACTCTTCATTTAATTCTCTTATTTTCTGCTTCCTTGCACCCAGTTGATAAAATTCTTTTCTTGCAACGATGCTTGATCGTGAGATACCTTTTTATAGACTCCTTTAGGCCATCCTCAAACTGTCTACATCGGAAAGTTTCCGTAAGAACTAATTCTGGTGCAAACTTACTGACACGGCTAAATTCTTTCTCATATTCCACCATTGTCAAATTCCCTTGTTTCATATTCAAAAAATTGCTTCCACCTGGTCTCTTTATAATCATCAACGACATACTTTTATGCGGAAAACTCTCTGGACGAAAAGTCCGTGAAATTGAATTAGGGAAGCAATGGATTTCTTAGAACTAGCTTCCACCAATCATAGTTACCTTGTAAAAATGACGCACATTTAGCCATTTGTTGGTGGACATTTACTTCGTCGAGCTCTTTGTAATTTCACCAAGCCAAAACTTGGCTATGGGGACTCTTCGAGCTTGTACCATGGAATTCTTCTACTCCATGCTTTCTTACCAAATCAATTGGAGCTCGAGGGGCCGTAAGTCGATCTAAGAGCCTTGTCATATCTTGAGAAATTTTTAACAACACTTCAATTGAAGCATGTTCACTTCTAGCAGGCTTGAGATGGACCGAGAGGCGTGGATCAAGATCCATAGGATTTACGCCCTCACTGTTTCCTCCATAACTTCCTAGGATTGATCCATTCTGGAGACATCCGCATTAGGCCAACACAATACTATGTAGGTACATTTTTAACCTAATAAGTTTTCCAGAAATGCCTAAACTTAGGCTCTGATACCCACCTAAAGAAGCATCACGCCCTACCCATAAGGCGAAAATGGGGCACGACACGGGACTAGGACTCCTTTACCTGATTTTCTAACATTAATGGGTCTATTTTAATGTATAAATCCAAATATTAGAATATAACTTGTAAAACTACCACAGTAGTGGTATTTAAAATGTCCTATACATATATTCCTTAGTCCCATTTACTTGTACTTACACAAATGCACTATTACCAAAATGTTAAATTTACATTTCAAAACAAAATCAAAACCTATATATGGTGGACTCATATATTCTTTATGTTAATACATTTATATGTTGAGTGCCCTCAGATGTCTCTTTTGTACCTACCACCGAGATGAAACACATTGCTAAACATGGCTTAGTGGAAAACAAATAACATATATGACCACTTGAAGTAGTCCACAATTACAGGATACATATAGTATAATGCATATGTCAGAGTTTATGTATAAAAGAATTCTATAACATAGTTTTCATATAACATAATTCTTATAATGGGATTTTCATATCTCTCGTAGGAGTTCAGAACAGAGACCTTGTACGGAAAGGTACACATTATATACATTACATAGAAGGCTGGATTCTTATGCTTTCTTATTGTTCATTATTCATATTCTTATGTATATAAATATTTATACGTATAGACCAGTAACAATAAATGAGAGGTTTAATGGGTACCGGAGGTATGATGCGAGTACTAAATAGGGCTCCTCTTGATGAGTCCTAAACTCATCTATTTTAATCCATTTTTCGGCTTGTTTTAGTATCTTGGTCTGTTTTAATGCAATTATGGAATGTTACCAACTTTGTGTTTTGCAGGTTTTAATTCAAAAATAAGGAAATTACAGTAGAAAATAAGAGAAAAAGAGCAATTGCAACAGTCTTTGTCGCGAAAGAGTTTTGTGTGTCACAACAAATTTCCAAGTAAATGGCAAAGGAACTTGGTCACGACAATAATTTCCTTGTCGCAGCACAAAGGTTTGAGTATTGACAGATGAGCTCTGTCGCGACAAAAGACAGTGTGTCGCAACATAAAATGGGAAGGATATAACTAGTCAGCTGAGACAAAGAAAGTTTATGTTGCGACGAAGTTTTCAGTAGGATGTCAACACACGGAAGAAATTGTCACAACAAAGAAGCTCTTGTCGCTACAAATGAAACAAGAAAAAGGCAGAAATTCTGTCTCGACAAGGTTTCTTCTGTCACGACAAGAAATTAAAAAGCAATACAGGAAGAATACTGTGACAGATAAGTTTATGTTGCAACATAATGAAGAGCATAAGGCAAAATCTTTGTCGTGACAGAATCCTCTTCTATCGCAACATTGATTATGACAACATGGAAAAGCTTATTGAGACAGAAGAAGAGCTTCGAAGAAAGATTTCTATCGCGACAAGGTTACGTAAGTCGCAATCTTAGAAGGAAGAAGAGCTAAATTGCACCGTGACGGATCGCGAATTAGCGACATGTGATGTAATTAGTGAACCCGACTGGTTACAACAAAAGAATCAATCTTGCGCGACATACTTCGTTATGGCGAAGAGATGTTCGATGTGCGACGGGGATCTGAGTCGTGACACGATGATCAATTTGAACATAGATAAACAAGGTTGCGATAGACTTTTCAATGTCGCGACAAAGATTTTAACACAAGGAAGAGAAGTCTAGTCGCAACATAACAAATTGGGTCGCGGCACAAAGATAAGTTGAATACAAAAAAGTTCTTTCACGACATAACAAACTGGGTTGCGACAGCAAACATCGACAATACCAAGAGACCATGTCGCAACATCAAAATGAATCTGCAGCAAGAAATCAGGTTAAGTAGCGACAAAACTCTGTCACAACAAACTTTCTGGGTCGCCACAAAAATTCTGACAATACAAGAAATAGAGTTGTAACAAGATCCAAAACAAAAATGTTGTCGCGACGTAAAAACTGGGTCGCGACACCAATTTGAAGAAGCTAGATAGAAACTCTGTCGCAACAAAATTCTCGATGTCGCGACATAACTATTCAAGGAACCACACATAAGATTGTCGCGACATAGAACGGTTAGAACAACAGACTTTGCAAGACAGATTGTTAAGGAGCCAAAGAAAGATCTGTCGTGACAGAGGAAACTCTATCGCGATAGAATGAATATGTTGAAGAAAGAGACTTGTCCACGACCAGGAAACTCTGCCAGCGGAATCCAAGAAGAGCACATAAAAGCAGTGTAACAAACATTTGCATCTTTTGTAACAAAGACCTACGATGAAGATTGAAAGCTTTGTCACGACAAAACTTCCAAGTACATGACCAGGGATGCAATCAGAGCTAAAATTTGGAGATCCACAATGTGGCTTTCGAATTTAGGGCCAACTTTTGGGAACTCACATAAATAGAAACAATTGGAGGAATAAAGGAGGCTAGTCAGTCGGGAGGAAAAAACCCGAGCATACGGGGGTGAGGACCCTTTTTTTATTTTATATATATATATATATATATATATATATATATATATATATATATATATATATATATATATATATATACTATATATATATATATATTTTTTTTTTTTTTTTTTTTTTTTTTTTTTTTTTTTTTTTTCTTTTCTTCGTAGTGCTTTAGCGTATAATTTTGGATTTGTTTCTTGGATCTAAAAGCAATTGAATTGTTCGAAGTTTAAGTTGAATTAAATTGTTGAAAGTCATTTTAGATTCTTGTTTGAATCAATGAAATCTAGACAAGGCTGGAATTCATTTCTTCAATTGATTGCGATTCACAGTGAAATTTTTCTGATGATATTTCGGTGTTCACTTTGGCGATCGATTATCGAGAAACACTTCCGCTGAGAAAAGTCTGATGTTAGTTATGGTCTTTTACTGCCTGATTAGAAGAAAATTGCCCCTGCAGGTTGGGAATCTTGAATTTATTTGAATGGTGTTGTTCATGAAGTGGGTATTTCCCAAATATTGGTAACTAATACCCCCACAAAAAATTTGTTTTAAGCTCTGATTTCCAAGAGGCCTCTGAGTGACACAGAGTTGGAGATTCCTAAGAGCATGAGGCATTACTTGGGGGTATGTAGACTAATATTGAAGACAATAAACTCTGAAAAGATTATGAATAAATCATCAATTTACTCATGGTTTGAATTAGTTGGGTGATCTATCCAATTTAATCAATGGGAATCTCTCAGCAGTGCGGAGGAATGATCTTGATTCTGTGTTAGCATGAATCTAATCAAGGAAAGGGAACTCTTTAAGATTTTAAGGATGAGGACATCATTCATCTTGTAAATCTTGGCGATGACCTGTCTTGGAAGCAAGAAATACGATCATAAGAAATGGAGTGCAGCAGTATTGGAAAAGAAAATACCCGGATCTTATAAGAAATTATGATTACAAGTAATTGATTAGAATCACTGAATCGAAATGATCTGACTCTCTAATCGGTGAAAAGTATCATTAAAGGAGAAATCTAAAATAACACCACTATTTAGCCTCTTTGACAAGTCGATTCAATTTATGATAAGATCGAATTAGATTATGATGCAAGAATTGATCATTTCACATCAGTGAAATCCCAGTGTCTACTTCCAGCAATAATCTGGTTCAGTCCAGTTTATGTTTATGAGTTTAAATTTTTCCTTTATTATAGATGTAGAAATTTAGATAGTAGAATTCTTAGTTCGGTTACTGAAATTTCTATGAAATGAAAGTTCAACTAGTGTGGAACTTGAGTAGTTGGGGTAGTTGAATTTTAAATTCTTTTCAATCTCTGTGGGAACGATATCCGGAATTATAGGTCCACTTTTATTACTTGGCACAACTTTGTGCACTTGCAATTTAAGAACAAACTAAATCTTTAATGAATTCATTGAAAAATCCGCACTCTTACCGGTATACAAGTTTAATTTTCAAGTGCGAACAAGTTTAGAGATTGCCCTTCTTGGGGTTAGCATATAGTCCTGTGGTAATGGTGTCATAGAATTTGTATATATATATGATTTGGTCCATCACTACCCACCTAACAAAGGTGTCGGCGCACAATCGAGTGTCGTCTCTTTGAATAGAGGCGGTGCACTGTGCTGGAGATCGCGCACAATCTGAGTGTCGTCGCCTTGACGGATGTGCCCTATTTATTCACTATCTGGTCTCCGACATGAGTACAATTATATATATATATTACTGAGCTTATATTGTTCACTGTCATTAGCAATTAAGGCGAAATAATGTCTACCACAACCGCTTCTTCGGGGTGAGGTACATAGCATTTTTCATATAACTTTTATACTTAAATACTTGGGGCCCCTTTCATTCACTTGTTAGGATCCTCAATTAATCAATTTTATACTAGTATGCTGAATTGGAATGTCCCAACAAAGAATAACTTGGATTTAACTGAAGAAATAGCAATACCCCTTGTTGTAACCTTTGGCGTAGCAGTACTGCAGCTAGACATAGGGTTCTACACGCCCCAGGGGTAGCAAAAACTTCTCGGGAGGAGTCTTGGGTCCGCCTAGTCGTAAGGACCTCCGCCTAGGCGGAGCTCTATGCTTAGGCGTGCACTCCTACGCCTAGGTGTGCACTCCTACACCTAGGTCTAATGGTGTCGTGCAACACCCGAAAATGGACCAGTTTTGGCCATTTTCACTAGAAATCTTTCAACCAAAACAAAACTAACTCGAAACCAACCAAAAAATACACATGTATTGAAGAGTTAGGTTATTCCTAACCCAAACATAGACAAATAGGGAGTTAGGTTAATTTCCTAACATCAAATAAGAAATTTCCATGCACATATAGTTTCCATACTTATAGTTTTCATACCTTTATCTTCAAAGGCTTGAACCAAACTTCTTCTTTTCTTCCCACTTGAACAAGGAACTCCAAGAAATGGAGAACTCAACCCCAAACTTTTTGCTCCTCTCCTAAACCGTAAATGCTCTAACCAAATGATAAAACTCCCTCATCTCTAAGACCATGTTTGGTCTTATCCCCAAACCACAGGCTTAGGTATGTTTGGCTTATCCTGTTAGACTTTCATTTCTCCTTTGCATTTTAGTCCTTCAATTTCATTCCCATTTACACCTCCAACTTATTCAATTCTTATAATAACATAGTATCTCTTTGCCCGGATTATGACATTTGGATCCTTAATGTCACATTTTACCATTTTAACCTTGGTACTTAAATTTCAAAAAACTGTAAATTTTACTTATATTATACCCTAAACATGTAATAAACTACTAGGGTATAATTTGGGGCATTACACATCTAACTGGGCACCATTTGATGTTTGATGACCAGAGTAAATAAATGATTTAAATGTTTTGACTAAATTTGATGAAAAGTTTGAATCGAATGAATGCATACCGTTTGTAAATTTAAGATGTATTGGTAAAGTTAACTCAAGGTTATGAAAATGATTTGATTATAATATCTTCTATTTTGCAAGTGAATTTGGAAATATTTGATCCATGGGCGCATTAATGTTCCTTATTGAGGCTGTGAGCTCATTCCTGTTGTTGACTACTTTTTCGGGTACCCTTAGTTGGGTGAGGTGATGGCTAGGTTGGGGGAATGGTCATCATTAGGATTTGGCTTAGAATTTTATGTTAGATTTTGTTTAATTATTAGTTATGTTCTTTTGGATCCTTTGATATTGGAAGCTATTTGGATATCGATCCTTTAAATTTTATATTAGTTCAAGGTTGAGTTTTAGAGATTATGGAAATTGTTTTAGTAGCAGATTGTTTAAGTTTGCAAATATTTGGACCATGGTTTTTAAATTGTGGATATTTAGTTTTGAAATTGAGTTTTGAGGATTTTAGAATTTTGTTCCGCTACTTTGAATAGGTATTTGGTAATTGGTAACATCCAGTCACAAGATAATTGTTTGGGTCAGGTTACACTGTAAACCTTCGGGTTTGAGGTGTGAAATGACCGTCATGTCCTCGGAGCGGGTCTTAGGGCATGACAGGTTTGAATCCATAAACATTGAATACCATAATGCGTTGTAGCTTATCCCATTCCAAAAGATGGTCTCAAACTTGGGGTCTGTTGGTTACAGTTTTTGAAATTTGTTTTTTTGTTTTGAAAAATAAGAACACATTTGGTTCATATTTTTCTATTCTAAAAACACGAAGAACAATAAAACATTAAATTCGAAAATAATAATAGTTTAAGAAGCAGCTAAAAATTTGTAGCCATTGTATAAGCATCAGACCCACTCCTAGCTTACGTTTAGTTATGAGAAAAAATGATAACAAGAAAAAAATTAAGGAAAAGAAATTGGAGAATAGAAAAGAAAAAGTTAAAAAGGCATAAATATATTTAAAGTTCATACATATATTTTATATCTTATTTTTAATTTTTAAGTTACTTTAATTTTTATATAAATATTAAATAGATTTAAAATTATATAATATTAAGCACATAAATATATTTTTGCTTGAACTAAAAATAACTTGATTAAATCTCAGCTTTGTTCTCCTCTCATCTTCTTTCCTCTAGAAATCTAGTTCTTTATGTTTTTCTTTCAGTTGTCCTCTTATAAAAGAATGGGTGGTTTTTGCCTTTCTTGGCTGAAACTCTCTCCATCGTTTATTCACTCGAATTTGGCCCTTTCTCTTTCAATAAAGTGTTTCTTTGACTTGATCTGGGTTTTTATTAGATTTTTTTTTTATGTTTTTGTTGCCGACTTGTTGTAACATGTGGTTGTGTTATTGTGTGATGGTTGTTTAGTCCATTGGTTTTCGTGTAGGCGATTCAGACGATAAAGTTATTTCGATCAAACAAAAAAGTCATATAAAATCCTTGTTCGTTAGTATGCTTCATCAGATCTTGAATTTTTTAGGTATCCTAAGCATTGTAGGATTACTAATTGTATGAACCGTTTATTCTAACTATTAACCTAAATACTATGTCATCCTCGAATATTTTTAACACTTTGGTTTTTGTATTTAGATGTAATGTCTTACTGTTTTGAATCAATGAAAATTTCTTATAAAAAAAAGGCACATAATTATAATAAATTTTATACTCTATTTTTATGTATATATTTTAATTATTATTATCATTTTTATATTTCATAAAATGTAAATTATATACTTATAATATTATACATACGTGTGTGTGTGTGTATGAAGAAATGCAAGATAAGAGAAAAGAATGAGAGGTGTTTTAGGAGCTAATAGTTCTATTTGGTTCAAACTATGTTAAGACCTTGATTATCCATCTTTGCTTGATCTTAAATTAATATCTTTGTGCACTTTTAAGAACAATTTCAGATACAAAGAAATGTATTTCTAAAGCACTACATAAAATTCATGCCAACCTAAGGCTTTAGAATTATTTATTAGAAGTTGGAGGGGATGGACAAATCATAAATGATCGTTAATTAGACTTTTCATTTCTTAAGATTGTTCACTTTCCACAATAACTATGACACAAATTAATTAAGTTAAATTATCTCAATATTGCAATGCCGGACAGAGATGAGTCACCAAGAGCCCACCAATATATACTGCCAAACATAAAAAGTTTCAAGAGGAATAGACATCAAGCAATTATGAATACTTCGCATTAGCTGTGCTTTGATTGTCCTAAACATATGTTTCAGGAAAGTAAAAAAATAATACAAAGAGGGTGTGGAATGATATATATGGGGAGAGAGAGAGACTTTCTGGGTATGCTGTTAATGCTCATGCATGTTTAACCTTCTACACATATAGGAAGGAGACCATTTCCACAAGTAGCCTCAAGAAAAAGTGGTTTCTTGTTCCAAAGAAATTCCTCAGCTGATCCTTTCCTTTTAATGTTTTTTTAACAAGTTGA
Organism: Tetrastigma voinierianum; assembly: GCA_016808115.1. Taxonomy (NCBI): domain Eukaryota; kingdom Viridiplantae; phylum Streptophyta; class Magnoliopsida; order Vitales; family Vitaceae; genus Tetrastigma; species Tetrastigma voinierianum. The sequence continues at coordinate 132,159 of JAEQBH010007756.1, read as the reverse complement.
AAAACCCAATCCAACAAACTTTATAGGTTTCTTCCATTTGGGGAGACCAGGTTGATCACTGAGATATCATTTATGAAGGCTATAAAACACATATATTGAACCCTTCTAGCTTCCTTCCACTCTATTAAATTTAATTTATAGACAAAAGAAGTATTCTGTATCCGGCTGTTATGTTACAACTTATGCCAAATGTAAATTAATCTAGACATAAGTTCGTCATTAAGATTCCAAATATAAGTTTTTTTTTTTTTAAAACATTCCAAATATAAGTTTATATATAGGTGAATAACAAAAGCCTCTCCGTCTCTTTAGATTTCTTTTTTTTTCATATGTGTCAACTTCAAAACAAATTCCACAAATTGAAACGGTCTTGTAATCATTAGACAGGATAAATTAAGTTTGTCATTTGCAATATGCAATATTAAAATGGTTATAGAAATCAATAGAGTGAGACAAACTTTGAGGACTTGGTAATTTAGATAATATTTTATTTTCATTTATGATGAAGCTTTTTCTATCGGTATGGGCCTGAGCCTGTTGAAACCTCCACATCGATCCGCCCGGGCTAATACGACCTACTTAACCTACACATTAAAAGGGTGGTTTCCGGAACTCTCTGAGTCGATAAAGTGAGCCTACACAACACGCAGCTTTGCACGGGAAGGGTGGTCAGCAAAGTGCTGGCCACCTCTCCGATGGTTAAGTCAATTTCCTTCGAAAGAACGAGATATCGGTCACATTAGGGTTTATTGTTTTTCTTTTTTTATCTCCCTTTCTTCGGTGGAGTTTTCCATTATTTATCATGGGAGATCCCGATAACCTTCCTTATTAGGCAGCAATATGGTTGCTTCCCAATTGGGTACGAAATCCCTCTTTTCTTATCGTCAACTGAATATTAAAGGATAATTAGGGAGTCGTGATCATGAGAGATCCTTCCTCCCTCAACGAGTGGAGAGCGGATCATGGAGACTGGGTACTTTCCTTTTATACGTTTCGTTTGGTGGATGGTGGACCATCCATGTTACCTATTTATCCGACGGGGCGGGCTTAGTTCCCAACCAGGGCTCGCACCTTAGAAGTGATCGGGATGTCGTCATGGGCCGCCTGCCTCCTAAACCCACTTTAAGCCTTGTTGGTGGTTTGTCTCTTGAGTCTGCATTCTAGACCCACACGCATGTTTTTTAGGCATCATCAATTTAGATTAAAATAGTTAATGTAAAACTAGTTCAAAGTTCGAACATTTCATACTCCTCGACTATAAATAGACAACCATTCCTGAATGATAGTCCATATATATCTAGCAAACATAGCACACTTCCTCGCATAGAGAATTTTTTAGACTTCCATTGGACAGAAATGATGAAGATGGCAGTTAACAACCTCGCATACATTGTGCCTTAGCTATAACTGGCAGTTTCTCTTGCCTCTGCTTCTGATCCCAGTCCTCTTCCAGGACTACTGTGTTGCTCTTAATGATTCCAGAAGGCAGTTGTTTTATTACTATCAATGCTCTCTATCTCTTTGGTATTCTTGTCCATTTGTGATATATTGATGTTTCAAAGGCAGTATTAGTCCTAATAGTAATATATTTACTGCTTTGCAGTGTTTGTGAATGGAAAAGTCTGCAAGGACCCAAAGCTTGCAACCCCAAATGATTTCTTCTTTTCGGGGCTTCGTCTTCCAGGAAACACATCAAACAAAGTTGGGTCGATGGTCACGCCAGCAAATATTAAGGGCAAGATACCTGGACTAAACACCCTTGGTGTTTCCCTGGCTCGGGTTGACTATGCGCCTTATGGTCTCAACCCTCCCCACATCCACCCTAGAGCCACAGAGATCCTCACCGTCTTGGAAGGGACACTATATGTGGGGTTTGTGACATCTAATCCTGAAAACCGCCTGATCTCGAAGGTTCTTTACAAGGGAGATGTATACGTCTTCCCACAAGGTCTAATTCACTTCCAGCTCAATGTGGGAACAACAAAGGCAGTGGCCATTGCAGCGTGAGAGTGCCAGAATCAGGAGTGATCACCGCTACCAAAGGCAGTGTTTGGATCAAAAGCCAGCAATATCAACTGAAGTTCTTACAAAGTCCTTCCAAGTGGACAGAATGGCATGGTGCGATATCTCAGTCTCAGTTCTGGGTGACAACCACACCTACTAGAATGTGACACTCATTTGTTCCTACATCGTAATTGAATAAAGGTGTTTGTTATGTAGATGCCATGTTTTAAATTACTTCACAGTTGTTACTACGAAACAAGCAAATTTGCTTCCCATTCATATGCTATATAAGACAAGATTTTTCTTTAAATTTCATCTTGCTAAAGGTATATGTGGTGGCATTGGCAAGTTAAGATGGTTTAAAGTCATGGACTTTAGGTGGTTTTTTTTACTTAATTCTGAATAGAACATTGTCTAACTTAATGTTGAATAGTGCTTAATAGCATTAAGTATTTAACTATTGGTTTTTCTAATACTTTATTTCTATTCAGTATTAGGATGTTTGATTTTAATTTATTTGTTAAAAGCCATCATCTTATAAGGAAGACACTAACTGCATGGTCGTCACTTTGGCCTCTTTGGGGCAAGGTACAGTCCTCATATAAGAAGGGCATTGTTTTACACCAGGAGACTCCCCGGTTCCAGTCTCTACACTCTATTGTTAATGCCAACTCAAGCACTAGTTCACTAATTGAGGTGTCAATGCAAGACAACTTCTTTGACCATTTTCATTAACTCTTTCACTTCATCCTTTGGAAGGGTCGTCATGCGAAACAACAGTAGGTACCACTTCCATAGAACTAGTAGTTAGTAGAGATGAGTTGCTTACCCCAAATTAGACCTAATAGTTTTATTATAGTTTTTATAGTATGAAAAGTAAAATTTGTATTTTTCGGAATTTAAGTGCTAAGAGTGAAAAAAATAAGGATAAAGTTGGAATTAATACAAGAGTCAAGGTTAAATTGGTGATTTGTAAAATGAGAACCCAAAGGTCATAACACAAGAAGATTATATGTTATTGTAGGAATTTAGATAAGTTCATTTGCAAATAGATAGGAGTGAAATGACTAATAAGCAAAAGGAGAAATTAAACCAAAAATGTGATAAGCCAAACATGGCCTTAGGCCAAATTGTGGATAAGACCAAAAATTGGTCTATGGATTGAGGAGATATTTTCTCATCTTTGGGGAGAAAAGAGCTAGGGTTATGGTGGAGGAGATGAGCCAAAATTCTGGTTTGCTTCCTCTCATTTCTTTGATCAAGCCTTGTTCAAGTAAGAAAAAGGAAGAAGAGAAGTTCAAGAAATCAAGATATGGAAACTATCACAAGCCATACTTGTTTATGGGTTGTTAGGAAAAACCTAACTTCCATTATGAAAGTGTTGTTGGTTGGTTTTTGTGGGCTTTAGTGGTTTGGTTGGTTCAAGTCAAGTTTTGGAGTTGTTTTCTTTTATGTGTTTTGGGTTTTAGTTGAAAGATACGGGTGAAAATAGGCAAATCTACAGAAATCACAGGTGAGTACCGATACTGAAATATGAGTATCGATACTCAAAGTTGTTTTTGGTCTAAAGGATGTTGAGTACCGGTACTAAAAGTTGAATATCGGTACTCAAAGCTATTTTTGGTCAAGAGGAGGTTAAGTATTGGTACTAAAAGTTGAATCTAGATACTCCAGCATTTAAGGTCAAAGGGTGTTAAATCTTTTGGTACTAAAGTTGTTTAAGGTCCGAGTATCGATCCTGCAACCTTGTTTTTGTTATGTTCTTCCGTTATTCCGAATGAAATGTCAGTACATGTATACGAGTTGTATGAAAAATGCTTTGTACCTCGCCGCCTCGGCAATCCTGTCATTGGGCAAACATTATTTCTTGCCCTTATTTGCTAATGTGATTAAGAATAAAATAACAAGCTCAAAAACACATATAATTGTATGCATATCGGAGACCGGATAGTGAATGAATAAGCACATCTGTTCAGTGCGACGACACTCCTGCATTGTGCTACGGCACCTCTGTTACGTGGGCAGACACGTCTTTGTTCAGTGCTTCGGCACTCCTGCTAGTGCTACGACACTTCTATTACGTGGGCAGGCACGTCCTTGATCAATGCTACGGCACTCCTACTAGTGTTACGACACTTATGTTACATGGGCTGGCACGTATTCGGCACCTTTGTTCAGTATTGTATAGTACCTTCGGGTACCCCTCTCATTCATTATTACTGATCTATATAAGCAAACATTTATATGAAAAGTATCTGAATAAAATGATGTGTAAACATTTATATGAAAAGTATCTTAATAAAATGATGTGTTAAACATTTATATAAAAAGTATCTGAATAAAATGATGTGTCAAACATATATATGATAAAAATATGAATATTAAACAATAAGAAAGCATAAGTAATCTGTTTTGTATTGTACTTACGGGTTTACTCTTTGTACAAAATATCCGTTCTGAACTCCTACGAGATATATGAAAATCCTGTTATAAGAATTATGTTATATGTATCCAGTAATTGTGGACCACTTTAAGTGGTCATATCTATTATTTGTTTCCCACTAATGCCAAAGCAGCAGCGGAGGTGTTCATCCGTGTGAGTCTTGAAGAAGATATTCGAGAGGCGATACACGCATTCGCTAGGGCCAACACAACGATAGGAGTTAACCATATGTAGGCTTTGTAATAATTGGAACTTGTTTATGTACAAGTAAATGAGTTCGGGGAATGTCAGGACGGTTTAAAAACACCATTAGGTGGTAGTACTAAGTTTTATTTCATATGAAATTATATATGAAATGGATCCGCAGTATTCGACGGGTTAAGGAGTTCCGAGTCCATGTCGATTTCTCTCTTCACCCGGGGGGCGAGGGTAGGGCGTGACAGTGAGTGCTTATGTCACTAATTACCTAAGTCACCAAGACTAATTACAAAGATATTAATGATTTGCGACGTCGGTCCCAGTGGACAAAGTTAGCACTTGCACAAAACATAGTTGAATTAAGTTAGCGCTCACTCACCGCTTTAAGGATCAAATATATATCCAAGTGATGCACTAGGGAAGAACTGTTGTTCTTGATTTAGAGACACTCTTTTAAGAACTGTTGAATCCTAGGGAATAAAATTCCTAAGGACAGTGTTTTGAACACAACTCAACTACAAGTCGTCGCTCTAAGTTCTAGCATCTCCTCAGCTACCATTGCTCCTCTGATCTACAAGTACTGGTTTTCCACATGCACAAGCCAACAATTTTAGGAATTTTAAGCCATGGAAAAAGATTCCTCTTCCGCTAGTACATTCACTACTGCTGACGATGCCCTTGTTACGGTCCATGTTGCCAACGATACCCTTGTTACCGTCCCTTCTACTGTCACTAATGTCTTTGATGCCGCCTCTGCTTCAATTGTTCCAATGCTCCTTGCCTATGCCAAATCTTTCCTTGACATCTCTAGGATTGAGGTTTGTTCTCGCCAAAATTTCAAAAGATGGTTGGAGCGTACATATTCCACCCTAGACATGCATAAATTTTAATAAATTGTATGAAAAATAGTGAAAATTGTAAAGAATTAAAATATATATATATATATATATATATATATATATATTATTAAAATAATTATTTTATTGTGTAAAAATAAAATAATGAGATAATAGTAATATAATATTAAAATAACATAGAATAGTAGTTAATATCCTCCTTTGGAGGATATTTGAAGTGCATTTTGGGTCTAAATCTCCAAGGAGATGACCACAAAATGGATGGAGATGCTCAAACACGATTTTCCTGCCCCTTACCAAAACCAGAAAGTGGGGCCCACCTGGGTAGCCGAAAGTACACCCCTACTTTGAAGTTTGAACTGATCACACTTCCGGCAAGGCACATTCAAAAAAGAATCACGCTCAACCCACCCAAATATCTTCACCTCTCCTTCTCCCTCCTAACCACCAAATTTCTTCACCTCTCCTTCTCCCTCTCCTTCAGAATCCTCTGAAGAACATTTAGGTACGTATTTCTCTTAATCTTACATATTTATGAATCCTTTGAATCCGTCTTCTGTTCCTTGTCATTTTCTTTTTTATCACTGGGAACTTCGTATTTTAGTCTTGGTTTTTCAGTTTTCCGATTTCTACTTGAAACAAGAACTACCAGTTCTTTTAGTTTTCGGTTTTTCCATTCATTTAGCTTCTTCTTAATTTCTGTTGGATTTGATGACTTTTTCTAAATGTGTTTTGTTTTTCTGTACTTTTTTTTATTTTTTTTATGGTGTTTGTTTGCTGAGAAAACATTGGGGTTGAAACTTTAGTTTTAGTCATTGTTTTGGAGTGGGAATCTCATTCATTAATGTGTTTGGCATGAGGAGAAAATATGGAAAGAAAATAAATGAAAGTCTTTAATGTCTTTATCATACATAGTGGATAAAGCAACAACAGGGGCATGTGCTCGACATCAGCACGTGGCCGTAGGCTGCAGCATTCTCTCTCTCTCTATATATTTGGATTGACATCTCCCGACTTTTGCTTCGAATCTTTAATTATTAATATTTTGGTGAGATTTTTGTGTTTCTTTGGAAAATAATAAAATTTCATTTGATGCTAGGAGAAATACTAGAAGAAAAGGAGACAAAGAAACTCATGACTGCAATTCAATTTCTGAAGGCTTTTTGTTTGTGCAGTTTGGTTGCTATAAAAAGTAAAAACTTGAAGAGGAGTATTCTGTTTTTGAACCTTTGCAAAATTCTGGAACTCTATGGTATCAATAAGCCCATTGTTAATATGTGATATTTTGATATGTTGGTATGTTTTTGTTAGCTTAGAGTATCTATCTATCTATCTATAAGGGTTTTGATTATGAGTTGCGAGTAATTCCACCATGAAGAAGAAACACAGAAAGGGTCATTTGAAAGGCATAAGGTATGATCATGGGCGGAACCGACTATGAGAATTTGGGGTGGGCTATAGCCAGTATAAATTTGAATTTTTTTTACTAGTATTAATTAATCTAGTCCAAATTTTAGCCTAATCCAACTCATGTATAGCCCAGTGCTTGATGTCGATTCGATGACATGCAACATCACGGTTCGATGACCAAAAATAAAACCCTATGTATTGATGCTCGGTACGTAGGTACAGTGCTCTCTGTTCTCAGTTCTCGGTTCTCACGGCTCGGCCCGGCCGGCGCGCTCACATCACTGCGTCTGTGTTGGTCCTCTTCAAACCACTTAATGACCAGCTCGGCACTCACCTCCCGGTCCGAGTGGTCCTCGGTCCTCCTACACTCCTCACGACAACAGCGAGCTGGCGGCTTCAGTCCTGGCACTGGTACATAAATCTCTCTCTCTCTCTCTCTCTCTCTCTCTCTCTGTAGTTATAACTTATATATAATATATGTTCCAATGTAAATCTCTCTCTACATTCTTTGTATGTATGGTTGTGTTATGTATAGTTATATATATTGTACATTTGAGTTATTTTATGATAGTGCTAATTGCTAAAAAATATAATAAAGATTTTTAACTAATTATAATTGATGTCTAAGTGTTCGATAAAATGCCTCCAATAAAAATACATCAATAAAAAAGTTAATTTTTTACTAGATTATGTATAATTGTAATTTGTATACGTGTAACGTGTGTATATAATATAATATAAATACAACTATCACATAAATTACATAATCTCTAACAGGGTTAAAAGCTTTTAAGATTTTAGATGAGTTAGTTGTTAAAATAAATAAGAATCAGTTTTATTCTTATCTAAAATTAATTGTCTTGACATTTGTAATTTTTTGTAGAAAAGTATTCTAAATCATAATGGAAACTCAAAGGAAACAAGAGAAGAAAAACTATTTTTAGTTCTTTAAGCTTAGGAACCTACATCAACAAGTGGGAACAATTCTCCATCAAATATTGATATCTCAAATTGTAACGACCAATACTCTTCTAAATCTCAAAGAGTTGAAATTGATGTTGATTCTCTTGAACGAGATCCGAGTATACGTATTCCGATATGGCAACATCCTGTTAATCAAAGAGATGAAATCTGAACGGGGCATAAAAATGGGCCTTATCAGCCTATTATGCATTATGCCGCGAGGCGAATCGGGCCCGACAATATCGTCGTTTTCAGAGCTCTTGGTTTAAGCAATTTTCTTGGTTAGAGTATTCTCCTTCGAAGGATGCAGCATTTTGTTTTCCATGCTTTCTTTTGAAAATAAGAAGGCTCATTATCGTTTACTGCGAAGGATTTAAAAGTGGAAGAGAGTTAATGATGGAGTCTAGATGTTCCATTTTGTTATACGGGAGGTCCCACTTCACCACATAATAATGCTGTGAAGATTCTATTGATGCTTTGATGAACCTAACTCAGCATATTGATAAAGTGATGAATGTACAAACTTCAGAAGAAGTGCAGAAGAATCGGTTACGACTTATGGCAACAATTGAAAGTATTCGGTGGCTTAGTTTACAAGCATGTGCATTTAGAGGTCATGATGGATCTTTTATCTTCCAATAATTGTGGTAATTTCATAGAGATGATAAGACTTATAGGATGAATGAATGGTAGTATTGATGATGTTGTCTTGAAAGCTCAAATGCAAAGTATACATCACCCAGATGATTGAAAGAGATTTTGCATAATATGGCTAACAAAGTGTGAAATAAAATTCGTGAGGAAATTGGTGATGCAAAGTTTTGTATTTTGGTCGATGAAGCCAAAGATACATCTAATAAAGAGCAGATGGCTATTGTCTTGAGAGATTTGTTGATGTTCTTTGGTTTTTTTCTGAGGCGTTTCTTTGGGTTATTGTTACGGATACCACTGCTTTAACATAAGAAAGAAATATCCGATGTTCTCGATGCGATAACTTACAAAATTTCTAATATCAAAGGAGTCAAAGGGTATGATGGTGCTAACAATATAGGTAAGGCGCATGGAATGGATTACAAGCCACACATTCTTAAAGGGGATTGTCCTGTGCTTCTATTATATACATTGTTTGCCCATCGATTACAACTAGCATTGGTTGTGATATTTGAAAGAGACTTCTATTTAGGTGATGCTTACCAAATTAAAGCTTAGTTTGTCAAATCTTGTTAGTCAACCTGCTGCTTATGCATACGAGACTCGTTCTGCTCAAGCTGTGAAATTGCACATATGGTAGCCCTCTTGGTGAGCGAGGTAGTAGAGGTGTAATCAAATTGGTTCTTTGCATCGAAATTTGGAACTACTCGTTGGAGTTCTCCACATTTTGATTCTATTTGCGGCTTAATAGAGAAGATATGTACAAGATTTGTGATTCTTGTGCTTGAAAGTATGGTGAATGAAGGGTCCTCTAACTCTTTACGTGGAGAAGCTAGTGTTTCTTTAATTGTGATGAGGTCATTTGATTTCATATTCATCTTGTATGTAATGCATAAAATCATAGGGATTCTGGTTGCTTTGTCGAGAACCTGCAACACAAATCTCTGGGCATTTTAAATGCAATGGATCTTGTCTCTACCAAAAGCATTGCTTCAAACTTTGAGAAAGAGTTTTGATAGTCTCACTTATGAATGGAATACATTTTTATGCAATTATGATATTGAGATACCTAATATGAATGTATTGTTATAAAAGGGCTACAGTCGTTCTATGCCATGAGAAGGATTCTATCACATTTAGGCACTACTATCGCGTTGGTATATTTAAAGGCTCTGATAGATTTTCGGTGTGAGCTAAATAGTAGATTCAATGATGATGATGGAACTTCTTATCAACAGCTACGCTAGAACCTAAAGACAACTAGTTGTTATGGTCTTATTTATAGTCTTGGCCTGAGAAGTTTTATCACGGTGATTTACGGCTCAATGCGTTATTTGAGAAGTCGATTAGGCATTATAAGTGTGATGTCTTTGTCATGAGAGTTTTAGAATATATCAGCCATTTACAGGAGTTATGTCAAAGAATTAGTTGAGACTCAAATAAGTCGCCTTCACAATCTAATCGACAGGCTGATTCGTCTTATTTTAACTCTTCCCGTTTCCACTGCAACAACAGAACGGTCATTTTCAGCTATGAAGCTTATTAAAACTGCTATTAAGTAATAAAATGAGAGGATTTCTTAGCGATTCTATGATTGTCTATTGAGCGAATGTTTGAAAATATCGATTAAGTTAGATAGTGATGAATTCTATTCTCTAAAGAACCGCGGTAACAACCGAGTAGCGTTTCTTTTATTCATGATATGTAATATTTTGGTTTAATGATGAACATGATATATTTTTATAAATATTTGTTCAAAGCTTTTGGTATAGGCTATCTTATTGTATTTAATTTTTTTAAATAATTTTTTATTCGACTTTAGTTTCAGCCCAGGGCGGATTAAAATCCTGGCTCCGCCCCTGGGTATGATCCACGTCAAAGTTTTCCTCAGAAATCCCACAGTCCAATTGTTAATGGTGTTCGGGATTGGCCACAAGGGTGTGGAAATTTCATATTTTGGGTCCCACATCGTTTCTATATTTTCTGACCAACTTTTTTTGCATCACCATCCCATTTGCCCACAAAACCAGTCGTTTCCTTCTTCTCCTCCTCCAAAGTTATTGCTAATTTCATTGCTTCCTTCATAACTAGAAGACCTCTTCCTGAGGGCCTGATTTCTGCACTAAACTTCTCATTGATATTGGAGATGTTATTGTCAGCAACAGAAGAGGAAGAGGAAGAGCCGAATATGAAACCTGCTGAAAAATTCCATTCAACTGGACAGCTTCTAAATTTCTGCCTTCTAATTTCAGCACAAATTGAGGAACTGAAGCTATGCTCAACAGGAGCCTTAAAGTTTCCAGCAGTGCTAACAGCAGCAACATTAATGTCTCCAATTACTTTGGAGGAGTCAGTAGGAGTAGGAGTAGGAGGGATGAAATTTCCACACCCTTGTGGCCAATCCTGAACACCATTATTTTAATTGGACTGTTAAGGTTTCTGAAAACTTTGACGTGGATCATACCCATGCCTTTTCAAAATGACCCTTTTATGTGTTTCTTCTTCATGAGGGGAATTGCCTGCAACTCCTGTCCAAACATATAGATAGATAGATACTTCTAAGCTAACAAAAACATACCAACATATCAAAATATCATTATATTAACAATAAATATTATTGATGCTACCATAGAGTTCCAGTGAATTTTGCAAAGGTTCAAAACAATGAATACCTCCTCTTCAAGTTTTTACTTTTTTATAGCAACCAAACTGCACAAACAAAAAAGCCTTCAGAAATTGAATTCCAGTCATGGTTTCTTTGTCTCCTTTTCTTCTATATTTTCCCAGCATCAAATGAAATTTTATTATTTTCCAAAGAAAATAAAAAAAATCTCACCAAAATATTAACTCAGTTAAAGATTCGAAGCAAAAGTCGGGAGATGTCAATCAAATATAGAGAGAGAGAATGCTGCAGCCTACGGCCACGTGCTGATGTCGAGCACATGCCCCTGTTGTTGCTTTATCCACTATGTATGATAAAGACATTAAAGACTTTCATTTATTTTCTTTCCATATTTTCTCATCATGCCAAACATTAATGAATGATTCCCACTCCCAAAACAATGACTAAAACTAAAGTTTCAACCCCAATGTTTTCTCAGCAAACAAACACCATAAAAAAAAATTAAAAAAAGGTACAGAAAAACAAAACACATTCAGAAAAAGTCATCAAATCCAACAGAAATTAAGAAGAAGCTAAATGAATGGAAAAACCGAAAACTAAAAGAACTGGTAGTTCTTGTTTCAAGTAAAAATCGGAAAACTGAAAAACCAAGACTAAAATACGAAGCTCCCAGTGATAAAAAAGAAAATGACAAGGAACAGAAGACGGATTCAAAGGATTCATAAATATGTAAGATTACGAGAAATACGTACCTCAAAATGTTCTTCAGAGGAATCTGAAGGAGAGGGAGAAGGAGAGGTGAAGATATTTGGGTGGGTTGAGCGTGATTCTTTTGAATGTGGCTTGCCGGAAGTGTGATCAGTTCAGACTTGTGTACCTTCGGCTACCCAGCTGGACCCCACTTTCTGGTTTTGGTAAGAGGCAGGAAAATCTTGTTTGAGCATCTCCAAATCTTGATTGGGGTTTTAGGAAAATAATTTTTTGAAAAAAAAAAATTATTAAATTAGTTTAGAAAGAAACTAGGGGAAATAAAAGATGAAAGTAGTCATGTGCCGCTGTTATGGACAGCGGTAATCGGAATTCATAAATTGTTAAATCATATTTATCAGATGATAGCAGACTTTTAACGGTTTTAATATAACAAGTTTGGATTCAATTATCGATTTGTCATGGATAGCGGCGTTTAACAGAGCCAATTGCAGTTATCTATGATGGCTTTTGCTTGATTTTAAGTCTAAATTTATATTTTCAGTGCGGCTGTCTGAGCGAGCGAAATTCTGTATCATTTTAGCTGATTAGTTTGGTTTTCAATCTAATTTAATAATTTTTTTTCTCAAAAAAATTATTTCCATCTAAAACTCTCGTGTTTGAGCATCTCCATCCATTTTTTAGTCATCTCCTTGGAGATTTAGACCCAAAATGCCTTCTGTAATTCTCTTGGAACTTTTATGTTTTGTGTATATATGTGGTGGGCTCTTATTTGACTCATCTCTGTCAAACATTACAATATTGAGATAATTTAGCAATTAATTTGTGTCATAGCGGCTGCAGTAGACAATTCATGAGGCAAAAGTCTAATTAACGACTGCTTATGATTTGTCCATCCCTCCAACTTAATAAATAATTTAAAGCCTTAGGTTGGCATGAATTTTATGTAGTGCTTTTAGAAATAATACTTTTGTATTCGAAATGTTCTTTAAAAGTGCACAAAGATACTAATTGAAGATCACAAAGATGGATAATCAAGGTCTTGCTGTGGTTGAACCCAAATAAATTCATTGGTTCCCCAAAGCCTCTATTCTTTCTGTGTCTTTGCATTCTTCATATATATATACACACACATATGTATATACAAGTTCATGCATTTCCATCTTATAACCTTTTCCTTTATTCCACAGAACTATTTTGAGACATTTTTAAATAAGTAGAAACAGTCTTGTATCCTTCCACTTAGGATATCTTTAATAATAATAATAATAATATATATATATATATATATATATATATATATATATATATATATATATATATATATATAAGTTCCGGCAAAATATTAACATATTCTTCACCTGAAGCAACCTGGTATTTGGCATGAGACCTAGTCAAAACTATTACAGCAGGATCGTGACAACGCCCAGATCATATATCACAGACATGTTAGCGGCGGAAGGTAACTCAGCGTGAAAAATGCAGGTCTAGGAAAAACCAATATATATTGAATTTAGACTACTTGATCAATTAAGTAGTTTAATTCTTCCTGAATTTAGACTTTTGCTTAATTAAAATTTCTGAGACTACTTCAAAGTTGGAACATGTCAGGATTCTTCATCTATAAATACACAATCCTTGTGCCTAAAATTGCAAATCCAAAGAAACTAATAGATTACTCAAAAATGTATTCACTGTATAACCTATGAAGAGATAGACACACTCCCCTTGCATACATTGCTCTCTTGGCTTGTGGCGTTTCCTCTTGTATGCACCTCACCAGTCCTGATCCTCTTCAGGACTTCTGTGTAGCTGTCAATGATACACATGAAACCGGTAAAATACTAGTCTTTTATCTATAGTATTCTGGTAACGATGGTTGAAATATCATATCCATATATATATATATTCTCATTAGTCCTAATACATTGTTGCTTAATTTGTAGTGTTTGTAGACGGAAATTCTGCAAGGATCCAACACCCAACCCCAAATGATTTCTTCTTTTCAAGGACTTCGTCTTCCTGGAAATACATCGAACAAAGTTGGGTCGTTAGGTGACACCAGCTAACATGGCTCAGATACCTGGATAACACCCTTGGTGTTTCCATGGCTCAGGTTGACTATGCCCCATACGGTCTCAACCCTCCCACATCCACCCTCAGGCCTGGGATCCTCACCGTCTTGGAGGGCACGTTATATGCGGGGTTTGTGACATCTAATCCCGAAAACCGCCTCTTCTCGAAGGTTCTTTACAAGGGAGATGTTTTCGTCTTCCCAAAAGGTCTAATTCACTTCCAGCTGAATGTGGGAACAACAAAGGCCATGGCGATTTCAACATTGAGTAGCCAGAATCCAGGAGTGATCACCATAGCAAATGCAGTGTTTGGATCAAAGCCGGCAATATCAGCTGATGTTCTTACAAAGGCCTTCCAGGTTGACAAGAATGTGGTGGAAAATCTTCAGTCTCGGTTCTAAACCGACTCAACGTGGAGATATATCCAGCTAATCATCATAATACGTACCATAAATGGATTGTTTAAATGTGCAACCATGAACCCTCAGGTTTTGCATATCCTATTCAAAATAATTATATGTAATTTTCATCACTTTGCTATCCAATAAATTTCATTCTTTGTTCATCCTAATGGCAAATCTCTTATACCATGTGTAGATCTTGCATTTTTAGCTATTATGTGTTTCTCACTTAAAATGCGAGACTCGTTTTATATTTTTGTAAAACCATTTTTAGAAAATGGTTTGTCACCACTTATTTTTGTTTTATTTTAAAAGGGAAAAATAAAATAAGAAAGAAAAACCCTAAATGTAACTCATGATAAGAAAATGCAGGTCTAGGAAAAACCGAGTCTAAGTCCGGGGTCAGGTTGCTTGTCAGGAAGGTATAATAAAAACATAAGAGCATTTCCGGCAGTTAGCAAAAAAAAAAGCATCTAAAGCTATTTTTTTTGCTCCAAAAAATTACTTTTTGAGATTTAGCTAAAGTTTTAGTTATAGCATCTCCATCAATGAGTATCTAAAGTTTCATCTATCTTAAATCTATTCCAATTTTACCCTTTCTCTTTTTTAATAATTACACCATGTACCCTATATTCATTTATATCACTTCATACACTATAAATTTGATTTAAAAAATATAAATAAATATTTAATTAAAATTTAACATAAAAATAAAATTCAATTAAAAAATAAAAATGTCCATAAATATTTAATTAAATCAATAAATATAAATATAAATATTTAATTAATAATTTTTGTAGTTGAAAATTTTTGGTTACAAATATTAATTAATTTTTAAAAATTTTGTACTTCTTATAAAATATTAAGTATGAATAAATTAAGATGGAAAATTAATAAAACAAATTATTTAAATAGTTAATGGAATATTCAATGAAAGATATGTATGTTAATGACAATAAAATAAATTAATTCATATCAAGTAAAACATTTATATTTAAATTTATATTTTAAATTATTCACAAAAAAATATGATTTATGGTTTTTCATTTATTAATCTTATTTTATTTTATAATATTATAAATGGAAAATAATTAAGTTGATAAAAATATTTGTAGGCTAATTATTTGGGGAAAAATGGGTTTTGGTCAAAACGGCGTCGTTTTGTCATTTCGAAACCCAATGATATCGTTTTGAACACGCGATTTTTGAATTAACGCTTATGCCAAAGCGACGTGGTTTTGGACAAAGCTGCTTCAAAAGCGGTCGTTTAGATGACTTTCCATAAGCAACGGCTGTCGTTTTGGGTTAGTGGGCTCTTTACGCTTCAAAACGGCCATTTGCATAAGTTTTGTTAAAAGCGGCATCGTTGTTATTAAAAAAAAACAAAACAAAGCGGCGTCGTTTATCTCCTTCAAAGACAAGCGGCGTGTCACTTTGACATCGTTTGTTTTACCTCCTACCCAAAAAGCGATTTGCTTTGCCTCACGCCCCAGCGATTTGCTTCCTTTGTTGGTGATGTTCCATTTGCGGCGGTTGGGAAGGGGAGAGGAAGAGAGAGTAGCCGCCATGCCGTTTGCCGGTGGGATGGATGATCTCACATGATGTCGGAGATAGCGGCGGCAGCCGGTGACAGTAGATTTGGACCGACAAGGGAGCGAGGGAAAGACGGACGGTGGACGGCGAACTGCGACGGCGAATGGCAACGGCGACGCTGCGATGACGACTAAATGGGTTGGCTTTCCTCCCGATTTCTTCCCTTCTTCGAACAATTTATTCTGATTTCCCTCAGATCTGGAAATCGTTTCCAGTTTTTTGTTATTTATAGAGATTTTTGTTTCAGTTGTTTGGAATATCAAAAATGGTTCCGCAATTAAATCGTTTTTGTCGATGGAATCTCACGTATTTTCCATACCGGTTGATTTTTGGTTCATATCTGTTGGTTCACGGGTTCTTTTTTTTGCTTCAAACGACTATAATCTTGAGGGCAGGATTGGGTTTTGTTGTGTTTTGATGAACGATTGCTCGGCTATATGTTGCCCCAAATTTAGGCGATCCTTTGTGCATCGACAGAACCTAGCTCGGTTTTGCTCATTCTTGGGTACGGTTTTTCATCAGCGTCTATTTTTAGCTTTTTGTCCATGTTTTGCTCCTTTGTTTAGTTTGCTCTGGCCACCCTTTAAATTCCTAAAATCTAGTCTCTCTTAAGCAGCCCAAGAAAAATAGACAGCATGGTGCTAGGCACTATTCTTTTTCCACACCCTTGATTTCTTAGTAGCGTAGGGAAACTTCAGCGACTCCGATAATGGAGCGGTCCTGGGAAGTGACCTAGAGCACCATGGCTCATATATCACCACCACCACCGCCTCCCTCCTCATGCTTCTCACCGTCTCTTTTTTTTTCTCTTTCTTTTCCTCTCACACAATTAATTAGAGGAGCTTCTCCAAAACGTTGTGGGACCCAATTGATTTCTATATTGGGAATATTTGTGTTATGGGGTCCTCAATTCAAGTTATTAAAAAAATTATAAACTAGATCCAGGAAACCAAGGCTAAAGTCCTTGATTTCAAGAACATTGATAGAGGATAAAATATTTGATAAATTGTTCAACAAATCTTAAGATGTCACTTTTATAAACCACAGCAGGAATTGAAATTACATGGTCATACATGAAATATATGGAGGTAATATCTAAAGTTATTGAGGTCATATTTAAGGTTTATTGGACTTTTTATCAAATATTTTATCCCTTTTATCAAATATTTTTAAAATTATAAGACCTAGTCTTGGTTTCAGATCTTTTGATTATAAATTTTCAAATAAATTAAAATGAGACTCATACCATATTTTTCCATTTTATATTTGGAAAAATATAAAATGTCCGCCCCCATGGTGTTCTCACCGGAGGTTGGCTGAGGGCACGTAAAGTACATGCATAAATGACTATAAATGTGTGTTGTTCTGGTTTTCACATTGGTCGGAGTCGGTCAACAATGGAGAAAATGTCATTTTCTTGATGAATATATATGAAGAAAATTCTATGTGGTCTTTCTCCATTGTGGGACTTGTGTCTAAGTATTGGAATTTATTAGTTAAAGCAGCTCACAAAATTCTCAACTGCGTGCATGTGACCAGGGTCGGAGGTAGGATATGATTTCAGAGGGGCAGTGTCGGAGTCGGTCAACAATGGAGAAAATATCAACTCATGATGAATCTGTATGTCTCATGAAATTTTTATAAAGATTCTCACTTATGTCAGATAGTTTGAACCTTAGGTCATGAGTATCTGCCCTGCGGATTTTCCATTGAGAGGGGCATGTTCATAGTGTAAGTTTTGGCAAAAATGAGGGCTCTAAACCAATGGTAGAGTTCTAATGAAGTTTCAGCGGGGCATAAAGCTTGTTATCGGATTCGAGTCTTTTTGAACATAAAGGGAAATTTAGAAAAAAATAAAATAAAATTGAGTCATTGGTGCCGCCATTGACTGCTCATATTTTGGTCTCGTTGGGAGTTGTTTTATTTATTATTTATTTTATGTTATCATATATGTATTAATAGTATTTTTGGCCGGCTAATTAAGATATTGTTGAAAATCCTATGGTATTTCAATCGTATTATCTATTTAGTGATAGAGTGTTCATGTTTCAAATAAGCGAGGCGTAAGAAAAGAGGTTCGAGTTTGAGTCCCAATAAAGATAATTTATTACGTTAAAACTAAAGTGTATTGAATAATAATAATAAAATAAAAAATTTCAAAGAAAATCAAAATAAAATATAAATAACATTATAGAAAATTACTTAGAATCTTACAAATTCTTAAATTATTTAATCTTAATAATGGTTGGTTAAAATAAATAAAATTAATTTGAAATAGTGAATAAAAAAATAATATATCGTATTTAATCCTACTTTTATTTTTCTTTATTTTTTTGTCCTGCTGTTTTTCCCTCCCAGTAACCTTAGTATGCACTCCAAAAACATGATATCTATAAAAAAGCATAAGAAATCTATAAACGACATTCAAGTCTGCATCTTAGGTAGAGAAGTTGTACTTCG
Organism: Tetrastigma voinierianum; assembly: GCA_016808115.1. Taxonomy (NCBI): domain Eukaryota; kingdom Viridiplantae; phylum Streptophyta; class Magnoliopsida; order Vitales; family Vitaceae; genus Tetrastigma; species Tetrastigma voinierianum. Next base: position 113,773 of record JAEQBH010007756.1, on the reverse strand, counting down.
TTTTTTGTAAGGTGATGATTCCATACTTTTTCAAAATTAGACCAAGAATGTTAGATTAATTATTTATTTATCTATTTTCGTTTATTGGTAGGATTCTTATTTCTAATACTTAATTAGATTAGTCGTTTTACATTTTCTAGTAAATATATATAAATCCTTTTATTATTTAGTTTCATTATTAAGTATTCATCAGAATAAAGAAGCACTAGGTTTTTCTCAATTGAGTTTCTACAGTTTTGAACCCAAAATATTATGAATTTTAGTTTATTAGTTTAATAATAGAATGGTAACAGAACAGGTTGTTTTTAGGGTGAGTTCGAATATTGTTTATTATTACCTGCTTGATTATATAAAAATAATTTAGATTATTTTAAAAATTTATAATAATATTATTATTATTTTAATAAAAGTAGTTATAATAATTATAATATTTTTATTTATTTTAAAAAATTATATTAATTTCATAATATTAAAATTAAAAACATATTTTAAATATTAAAAAAAATGAAATAATAACTAAATGGAGCAAGTATGTTAATTTCTCCACCACCTCCTTTAGTTTTTCATACGGGATGAGAACGAGAAATAAATAAAATTAAATGGACCAAGTTGGGATGAGAATTAGCCTCGTCACGAGAAGTGAACTTATCAATCCATCTCTAATTAGTTTGTGATGATGCCTTTTCACTTAGGAGCGGGATGGAGGCGTATTGGGGTCATTAGTAGGACTAGAGCTCTTCTTGGGCTGAGTCTGCGGGCTCACATTATTGCTCTCCCCTGTAGAAAAGGACAAGAAAGAAAAATGGTCGGCGGGGGCTTCGCCCGTGGCCGCTCCGATGCCTAAGTCAGTTCCTCCCTGAGAGAAAAGATAGACTGCTTAGAGGGCGAATGTTTTTGCGTACCTTTCAGGTGGGGGTGGTACAGGTATTTATATATGTTTTCCCAATTGGATGGTCATTAAGAATTCTTTCCCATTAGGTAGGGTATTTGCGCCTTCATATTCTCGGATTATTAGGGATAACGAGGACGGAGTTGAAGCTGAAAGATTATCCTACTTCCCTTATTGGTGAGATTTGGTTTGTTTTAGAGGATAAATCATTATTGAGAATTATCTTACTTCCCTTACTGATGTGATTTGGTTTGATTTGCAGGTCATGGGCTTTTCACACTATCCATGCTATTGGCTCTTGGGGTGAACGAATTGGACTTTCTTCCTGGGCCGAAGTTTGGGCCCCGGGCGTTTCACCGGGCTTGCCTTTTCCTTGGGCTTTGGCGAGTGGGCCATCACGCTTATTTTCAAACCCTATCAATTGCCCCCCAGCCTTTGCGTACGGCGGGCGTGCGCAAGGGCTGTATCGTTTCTTGAATCGGATACGACTTCCACGTGTTTGCTCAGGGCTGGTTTGGTTAGGGCTTAGTCGTCGTCATATGTCTTGTGATAATGATGACCTTTCGGTTTTCGCTCCCATCTCTTCCAGTTCTTTTAGTTTCTTCTGAGAATATCTTCTGACCTTTCGTCTTGTGTTCCCTTGATCTTGACGCCTTTCTGTTTCTCTGCAAGTTTGGGTTTCTCTTTCCTTAACATTCGACTTGACCTTCCGTGCAGAGTTTTTTCTGGCGTTTTGTGATACCTTGCCTGAGGTAGTCTTTTTGTTATGTTCCTATTATTCTCATGGGTCCAGGTCGCTCTTCTTCATTGCGCATTGGGGGTGACTCCTCTGCTGTTTCCGGTTCAGGGCGGATGGGTGGCACCTCTGATGATTTAACTGGGGTCGTTCTTCGAAACGCTTCGAGGGAACCCCCTTTTCCCCTGGACAAGGGTAAGGGAAAAATTGATGAGGTTAAATACCCCAGAGGATCGGAATATCTGAAGTCAGTCGTGCAGAACGCTCTGAAGGTGGGACCTAGAAAAATCGAGCCTTTGTATGGAGCAACTTTCGCGAGGCGTTATAGGCCCCCTTTAGGTGTCCAGGTCTGGTCTCCCGATATTTTGACTTCCTACGTGGTCCAAGTACCCAAGATGGTGTGTTTCTTCGAGGTGGCTTTCGACAACGGTCTCCGTTTTCCTCTGCACCCCTTCATAAAAAGAGTTTTGCAGCACTTCAAAACGTCTGCCCTTCTCAACTTGCGCCCAATTTCTAAGGTATTCTGACTGGGCTGATGGTTCTCTTCAGGGACAAGGATTTTGGTGTTCCCGACTGGCGTTCACGGATCTTTTCTTTTTAGTGTGAAGGAGGCCTCAGGGGCTTTCTTTGTCTATCGGCGTCTGGGGTGCTCCTCGGTATCACGAACCTTCCATCCTCCATAGATACGGCGGGGAGCGTTATGCCGTCAAAGGCGCGGTTGGGAATACGATTGTGACACTGAATTCCGGGGTCTTTTTTTTTTGTTGACCTTCAACAGCTATTTAATAGCCTCATTCACGCATATTCACGTGTCACTCAATTATTAAGCAATGACACATAACAATCCATCTCATTCAAGATTCTAGTAATTAGTGCACTTAATGCAATGATCAATTTTTCAAAAACTATGTGAGCACCAAATTCCATCCTCAGGAATATGGTTAAATTCTAGACTCAGAGAGATTTCCATAGAGTCCAAGAACGAGTAAAACGGACTTCGGACGAGGAAGTTATGGTCATCCGAAGTTGGCATTCTGGAAGAAGACTCGTTCCTAGGCGGGTGGCTCTGGCTAAGGATGTCCGGCTCGGCGAGGAAGAGCGTCGGCTCTCGGCTATATTTGAGGCACTAAATGCCATCCACATGGATGGTCAGATTCCTAGACTCCCAGGGCTTTCCATAGAGTCTAAGGACCTGAAGCGGACTTCGGACGAGGAAGTTATGGTCATCAAAGTTGGCGCTTCATATGAGCAACAAGCGACGTGCAAAATGACGGGCACCCTCTTGTCTTTCGTCTTTTTTGAACACAATATGAGCTCAGATTATATTGAGCCATATATAGATGGATTCTAGACTCAAAGGGCTTTCCGTAGAGACTACGAAGAGCCCCACCAAGGAGGTCAGCTCAGCCTCACACAGCTCATGCGAGAAGGCTCGGCCTGAGTGGTGGAAGCTCATGCGGCCTCGTATGGCTCGGCCTGAGGGGATCCCGGCTCATGCAGCTCATGCAGGAGAGCTCATGAAGCTCAGCACAAGGGGTCAGCTCATGCAGCTCATGCAGAAAAGCTCATGCGGCTCAGCACAAGAGATCAGTTTGGCTAGATGATCTCGTCCACAGCTCATCCTCTCAGACCCTTCTGAGTAAAAAGGCCATAACTTGGGCTGTAGAGGTCCGATTTGGGTGATTCAAAAGTCTACATCAAGCTTACTGATGGGGTTACAATTTCTATCAAGGATGCTAGTCCAAATTCTCACTTTTCCTTAATCGAAATTCAGTCTCAAAGACTAGACGTTTCATTTGCTCCAAAACAGAACGCTACTCCCACACAGCTCGTCACAAGTGAGCTCGGCCACACACAGCTCATCTCAAGTGAGCTTGGCCTGAAGAGGTCAGCTCATCCCAGGAGAGCTCAGCCAGAAGAGGTCAGCTCATCCTAAGAGAGCTCAGCCAAAAGAGCTCGGCCACACAACTCATTCTCTCGATTGAGCTCGACCACACAGCTCGCCCTCTCGGACCCTTCCAAGTAAAAATGTCATAACCCAGGCTGTATTAATTAGATTTAGGTGATTCAAAAGCCCACATCAAGCTCATTGGCCAGAGACTCTGATATACCCAGGAGGCCATAGGGCCATTCCTTTGCTGCCCAATGAAAATCAGTCTTAAAGTCCGACTAGAAATAGCAAGGTAAGAAATCCTTTGCAAATTGTATTAAACATGAGCCCGAGTTTAATTACAATTTATCTCACACTATATTTACGGAAACTGGATAACAGTCTAGTATATAACAAAAAATCGGGTTTTTAGCCCAGACTTTTACAAAATACATAACAAGTCATCCATGACCTTCTTCTCAACTAAGGCCTCATGAAGTGCCTTCTCTTGGTGTACCTCCAGTGCAGTTTGTTTTTCCACTGACGGGGTGAGGCTGTATCGATGAAAGTCTCTGGGCTACCTCCCCACAAGTGCACATGCAATGACATAATCCACAAAATCATTCCACACACATTCATATAAATATGCATATCTCTATATGAATGTTTATGTCATCACCCGTTTCACGAGTCCTCACCGACTACCTCACACATGCAATTATGTGTATGAGCCCATTTTCAAAACAGAGCTTTTGTTTTAATCCACTGGACCACCTCCGAGTATCAAACCATTGGACCATCTCCGAGAACCCTTTATTGGACAACCCTCCGATATTGGACAAATCTCCGATATATTTTATTAGACAACCCTCCGAAATAATTTATTGGACAACCCTCCGATATAATTTGTTTTATTCATGCACTAACACCCGATTTATGTGATGCACCCGTGCACATGCGATGATAATGTCATTGCATAATATCTCATGTTACATGCATCTTGAAAGCTTCATGCAACGAGTTATATTCGTAAACCATCTCAAGCATCATGTTAATATATCAAGCATGAGTATATCAGCATCAATATTCACAAAATACGTATGTTATTCCAAGCGAAAGCAATAACACACAGCAAGATCATCAATATCGGATTCAGTAATGTCGGCAAATCGGTTCGAGCGTAGTTAAAACTACAAACACGGACCCGAGCTTAGGTCCCCACGGCAGTTTATGTATTTGTTCTTTGAACTGACCTATCACGGGGCTACACTTCACTTAGCCATGTCATGGCTCTACGAAATGAAGATTAACGGAGTGGGAGAGGGCCCTACACTCTTGACGTATTAGATAGGTTCAACTGCTGCCAACTCCTCTGTTCGTAAATCAAAGAACTCCTTGTTCTTTTTTTTTTTTCCTTCATTCTCTTCCCCCTTTTTCCCTTTTTATTCTCTTCCACATTCCAAACCAGTTTGTCTTAGGTGGAAGACTCTAGATTATTAGGACACCTCATGCTTCCTTGACACTAAGCATGCCACAGTAGCCGCTATATCACACTTCCCTTCCACTTACTTTCATGCATGATTTAAACTTGACACTTAGCCTCCACTAATGTGCCAAGTGTCCTGCCCTCAAGTGCCACATGTTATGCAATCCTCATGCCACGTGTCACTTTCTCGTTCGTCCATTTACCTTGAAATACGTGAAATTATTGTTTGAATTCAATGAAGTCGTGTACCTAGATTTCGTGAGGCGAACTCAATGGTGTGATACGTAATCGATCATCAGGATCTAGAGAAATTCCGGGTTTGCAGCTTTGTATCTCGTTTACTTTATCAGGGTCTCGAGCGATCCTTGATAAAGATGATACCTTATATAGGCATTCCAAGCGCTGGACATCGGAGATTCTTCGTGAGCATCACTTTGGTTTATTTTGGTCTATCTTTCTTAAGTCGCAGGGTATTGCTAACTCTGCTTTGGTTATACGTTTTTATTGTACCTTCCTAATAAGTAACCTAACCTTGGACTTAAGGCTGGGGTTTTCAGGACTGTCTTTCTTATTAGAGTCACATTTAGGTTTCTTTCTCATTTTGTTTTTCCTTTTAAATAAAACAAAAATAAGTAATTGGCATACCATTTTCTAAAAATGGTTTGCAAAAAATATAAAATGAGTCTCACCTTTTAAGTGAGAAAGCATAATAGCTAAAAATACCCAAGATATTCACATAGTATAAGAGATATACACATGATTACCCCGAGCCGAATCATGTTTCTTTTGGGTGAAAAGCTAGAATACAAAATTCATAGTTATGTTGTCCGCTTCCATTTTGGAATTGGAATGGGGTTTAACAGCGACGGTACTTGATGTTCAACACCCCATGTTGATAAGTCGGACATTTTTACAAATACTCTACTATATCCTTTTTCATCCCTCGCCACCAATAGTATTATTTCAAATCGGTATCTTATCACCTCCAGTGCATGGTAGATATAATTATTATGGCTTTCATACCATCAATTTCTTTCAATTCTTGGACATTACGTTACATAATGCCCTTAATAATACAAACCTCCATCATCATTTATAGAATAGTCAGTCGTGTCTCCATTGCTGACTAATTGTATTCCTTCTTGCAACTTAACATCATCTTTATGAGCATCAATCATCATTTGCCTCAAATCAGCCATAACTCTCAATTGAGCCAACAAAGCTCCATCAACTGTAAATCTCCATGTACAATGTTTCAAGGACAAAACATAAATTGTTTTCCTACTTAAAGCATCTTCCACCACATTAGCTTTTCTTGAGTGGTAATCAATTATGCAATCATAGTCCTTAAACAATTCCTAACCACAGGCGTTTCGAGTTCGAGTTCCTTGAGTTAGAGATACTTAAGACTCTTATGATCTGTGAAATGTGCAAATTTTTTCACCATATAAATAATGTCGCCATATTTTCAAAGCAAGCACTACAACTACCAAATCCAAATCATATGTGGGATAATTCTACTCATGTGATTACATCTGTCTAGAGGCATATGCCACTACTTTTCCATCTTGCATCAATACACATCCCAAGCCTATCTTTGAAGCATCACTATACAAAGCATATTCTCTACCCAGTGACGGTCAACACTATTCAACCAATATTTTCTTTAACTTTTCAAAACTTGACTGACACTAGTCATCCCATTCAAACTTCACCCATTTCCGGAGTAACTTAGTAAGTTTAAAGGCTATGACGAAGAATCCTTTTACGAACTGTCCGTAATAGCCAACTAAACCCAAGAAACATCTCACCTCTGTTAACTCTAATACCCTGTGCATATACAATATGGCCTAGAAATGACACTTCCTTAAGCCAAAAATCACATTTACTTAACTTAGCAAACAACTTTTTCTCTCGAATCTGTAAATACTATCCTCGAATGTTGTTTGTGTTCTTATGCATCCTTAGAATACACAAAAAATATCATTTATGAATACTACAAACTTATCAAAATCTGGGTGGAATACCTATTCGCCAGTCGTGAATACGGCGATGCATTGAGTCGCTCAAATGGCATTACTAAAAACTCATAATGACCATATCAGGTTCTAAAGGTTGTCTTCGGGACATCAACATCTTTCACCCGAAGTTGATAATATCTCGATCGCAAGTCTATCTTAGATAAGACACTTTCCCCTTTCAACTTATCAAAAATATCTTCTATTTTGACTAGCAGGTATTTATTCTTTCTTTGTTACCTTATTTATTTGTGGATAATCCAGTACACATCAGATGCCATTTTCTTTTTGATGGCTCATGGAGGTGCACCCGGGCGAGCATTAGGTCGGACGAATCCCTTGTCCAATAGCTCCTGTAGTTGAGTCTTCAACTCTTTTAGTTCAGTTGGAGCCATACGGTAGGGTGCCCTAAAAATAGTAGTCGTCCCTTATACAATTTCAATAGATAGATCTACTTCTCTCTCAGGTGGTAAGCCCTGTAATTCCTTAGGAAACATATCAGGGAATTCTTTTATCACCAGAATATCTTCTAGATTTACCTGTCCTTTCTTGGAATTAAGTACCAAAGCCAAAAAGGCTTCACATCCTTTTCTAAGAAAACGTCGGGCTTGCATAGCTGAAATTACATTTGACATTGGTCGGATCCGAGATATATTTGTCTGGAGTTACCTCGCGAGGTCGAACATTTAAAGGCGGAATTTGTTTTCTTATCACAATCAATTATAGCCCGATGTTTGGATAACCAATTCATGCCCAAAATCAAATCAAACTCATGAAAAGGCAAAGCAATCAAATCAACTAAATATTTCCTATCATGGAGCATTGAGACGGGTTCTTGCTCACTCGATTTGCTCTAACACTATGCCCCAAAGGACTAGTGACGAGCATGGCATATGCTAACGGTTCTACTAATGGCAATTTATCACTTAATTGTTCAATGCATATATAAGAATGTGTAGAACCTGGATCTACCAAACCATGCATTTCATAATCATAAAGAGTGAAATTACCCGCAATAACCCCTGGTGCATCCTGATCTTCACGAGCGCACAAAGCATAAGCCCGGGCTGGGATTGTAGTAGTAGGGTGATTTACTATTTTGAAGCGCTGCCTCTTCCTTGCTATCCTGAACTACCTCGCCCTCTACCTCTATCACGAGTCGATGGAGATACATTTGATCCTCCTCGACTACTTCCTTGAGGATTTCTAAAACTCCCAAATCCTCGTGGACAATTCACTATAAAGTTGTTTGTGCTCCCTTCGAACAACCTCCGATTATACCAGGCTCCTGTAATGATTTTGTGACGGTCACGGCCATTCAAGTCTTTTGTCTTATCCGATTGAAATGCCTCTACTTTTGGGGCCACTGTGTCATAAATGGGACCTTGTCTCCTACCTCTTATAGTCGAACCATGTATCGAGTCCTTGAGACTCTCTAGTCCCTTTTCTTAGGAAGATGAACCACCTCTAGAGAACTTTCTCTCTCGATTTCTTTCCTGGCTCTTCATTTCCAATTTCTCTATTTTCATAACTGCAACGATGTAACAATCGTGAGATACCTTTTTATAGACTCCTTTAGGCCATCCTCAAACTGTCTACATCGGAAAGTTTCCGTAAGAACTAATTTTAATTTTGTACTTCTTGTGTGGCTAAATTCTTTCTCATATTATGCCACTGTCAAATTCCCTTGTTTCATATTCAGAAATTGCTTCCACCTGGTCTATTTATAATCATGCGACATACTTTATGCAAAACTCGGACAAAGAGAGTCCCACATGAAGTGGGTCAGGAAGAAATGGATTTCTTAGAACCTTTCACCGATCATAAGTTGCACAACGCTAGCAATGACACGCACATTTAGCCATTTGTTCGGTGGACATTTTATGATCGAGAACTCTTTGTAATTTCTCAAGCCAAAACTTCGGCTTTATCGGACTCTTGATTGTACCATGGAATTCTTCTACTCCATGCTTCTTACCAAATCAATTGGGCTCGAGGGGCGTGGTCGATCCCAAAGGCCTTGTCATATCTTGAGAATTTTTTAACAACACTTGGGTGAAGCATGTTCACTTCCTAAGCAGGCCTGAATGGACCGGAGGCGTGGATCAAGATCCATAGGATTTACACCCTCAACTGTTTCCTCCACTTAACTAGGATTGATCCGTGCAGAGACATCCGCGTGATAACACAATACTATGTAGGTACATTTTTAACCTAATAAGTTTTCCAGAAACGCCTAAACTTAGGCTCTGATACCACTAAAACTGTCACGCCCCTACCCCCGCATAGGCGAAGAAATGGGGCACGACACAGGACTAGGACTCCTTTACCTGATTTTCTAACATTAATGGGCCTATTTTAATGTATAAATCCAAATATTAGAATATAACTTGTAAAACTACCACAATAGTGGTATTTAAAATGTCCTAAACATATATTCCTCAGTCCCATTTACTTGTACTTACACAAATGCTATTGCAAAATGTTACATTTACATTTCAAGCAAGTCAAAACCTATGGTGGACTCCTTCTTTACATGTTAGCCACATTGTATGCAGTGCCTCGAATGTCCTCTTTTGTACCTACACGAATGAAACACCCGTGCTAAGCTTATAGCTTAGTGGAAAACAAATAACAGATATGACCACTTGAAGTAGTCCACAATTACAGGATACATATAGTATAATGCATATGTCAAAGTTTATGTATAAAAGAATTCTATAACATAGTTTTCATATAACATAATTGCTTATAATGGGATTTTCATATCGTAGGGTTCGAACAGGAGATCTTATCTGGGAAAGGTGCATTACACACATTACATAGAACTGATTTCTTATGCTTTTCTTATTGTTTCATTATTCATATTCTTATCATATAAATATTTGTACGTATAGACCCTGGTAACAATAAATATAAGAGGGACATAGCCTGATAAGTGCGGAGGTATAGTGGAGTACTAAATAGAGACTTTCCTACTGATGAGTCCTAAACTCATCTATTTTTAATCCATTTTTTAAACTGTTTTTAGTATCTTTAAAATTGTTTTTTTAATGCAAAATTATGGAATATTTACCAACTTTGTGTTTTGCAGGTTTTAATTCAAAAATAAGGAAATTACAGTAGAAAATAAGAGAAAAAAAGCAATTGCAACAATCTTTGTCGCAACAGAGTTTTGTGTGTCACAACAAATTTCCAAGTATATGGCAAAGGAACTTAGTCCCGACAATAATTTCCTTGTACTTAACTTCAAAGTTTAAATATTGTGGAGATGGGACTCTGTCGCGACAAAAGACAGTGTGTCGCAACAGAAAATGAGAAGAATATAACCAGTCAGCTGAGACAAAGAAAGTTTATGTTCGACGAAGATTTTGCGATTAGGATATTGACACGAGAAGGAATTATCACATAAAGAAACCTTTGTCATTACAAATGAAGAGCAAGAAGAAGGCAGAGTACATCTAATAAGGTATCTTCTGTCAAAATGAGAAATTAAAAAGCAATACGGAAGAATACGTGAGATAAGCATGTGCAACATATTGAAGAACATAAGGCAAAATCTTTGTCGCGACAGAATCCTCTTCTATCGCAACATTGATTATGACAACATGGAAAAGCTTATTGAGACAGAAGAAGAGCTTCGAAGAAAGATTTCTATCGCGACAAGGTTACGTAAGTCGCAATGCCGAAGGAAGAAGAAACTCTGGTCGTGACAGATAAACGAGGTCGCGACATGTGATGGCATTAGTGGCGACACGAGATTTACAACAAAGTCAATGTTGCGACATACTTATTTGAAGGGTGTTTCGATAGCCGACGGTGATCACGAAGTCGTGAGCCGCGGCGATCAGTGAACATAGATAAACAAGGTTGCAACGAGGACTTTTCAATGTTGCGCCAGGTCTAACACAAGGAAGAGAGTCTAGTCGCCAACGCCCATAACAAATTGGAGTCGCGACTTCAGAATCAGTTAAGTCTGAGAAAAGTTACGTCGCGACATAACAAAGCCCAGGTTGCGGCGGCAAACATCGACAATACCAAGAGACCATGTCGCAACATCAAAATGAATCTGCAGCAAGAAATCAGGTTAAGTAGCGACAAAACTTCTTATCATGCTCAAACTTACGAGTATGAAAATTACGTGTACGAAAATACGAGTTGTAACAAGATCAAAATAGAAATGTTATGCAGCGTAAAAGCGACACCAATTTGAAAGCTACAATAAGAAACTCTGTCGTAACAAAATTTTCGATGTCACGACATAACTATTCAGGAACCACACATAAGATTAAGCCGACATAGAGCGGTTCAAGGTGGACTTTTTTAAGGCAGTTGTTAAGGAGCCAAAAGAAGATGCGGCCGCGACAAGAGAGCTCTATCGCGATAGAATGAATATCTTTAGAAGAATCTTTGTGCGACCAAGGAAACTTTGTACGCAGCGGAATCAGAAGGCTACGCATAAAAGCGAGGTCCGATAGAAAAGCGGCGCATGTTGTAATAACAAAGACCTGTGATGAAGATTGAAAACTTTGTCAGGACAAAACTTCCAGGTCGCGACAGAGAATGTCAGGCAAGGCCCGGGATACAATGTGGCCTGAATTTAGAGATAGCCTGACTTGCAGGGCTCTAAATAGAAACAGGAGGAAAGAAAAGAGGCTAGTTAGTGGGAGGAAAAACAGAGCATCCCAGGGAGGCGAGAGACCCTTTTTATTATATTTTTCTATTTATTTGGCTATTTTCTTTTCTTGTCAAGATTAGCTTTAGCGTATAATTTTAGTTTGTTCTTGGATTAACAATTGAATTTATTCGGAAGTTTAGGGAAGTTGAGATTAAATTGTTGAAAGTCATTTCAATTATTGTTTAGATCCAATGAAATCTAGACAAAGGCAAATTCGAACATTTCCAATTGATTACGGATTCTGATGAAATTTTCCTTATCGGTATTTCAAGTATTCCAGCTGTGTGATCCAGTTATCGAGAAACACAACTTCCCTTTGAGAAAGATCGTGGTAGATTGTAGTAACTACGCCACGATTAGAATTTCACGGGTTGGGAATCTTGAATTTATTTGAGATGATGTTGTTCATGCAGTGAATTGTTCCCAATATTAGTAACTAATACCCCACAAGGGTGTTTTAGAGCTCACGATTTCCAACGGGGCCTCTAGGGAGAGTGACAAAGAGTTGGAGATTCTAAAGGCATGGGGCAGTGCCTTGGGGTATGCTAGACTAATATTGAAGAACTAATGAGCTCTTAAATATTACTTAGATAAATCAACAATTTACTCATGGTTTGAGAATTATTTGAGTGATCTATCAATTTAATCAATTAGAGATCTCTCCTTGGTCTAGAGGAATGATCTTGATCCTATGTTAGCATAGATCTAATCAAGGAAAGGGAGAACTCTTTAAGATTTTAAGGATGAGACATCATTCATCTTGTAGAAATCTGGCAATGACCCTGTCTTGGAAAGCAAGAAATCTACAGTCATAAGAAATGGGTACGAAGTATTGGAAAAGAAAAATACCCAGATCTTATAAAGAAATTATGATTACAAGTAATTGATTAGAATCATGAATCAGAAATGAATATGACTCTCTAATCGGTGAAAAGTATCATTAAAGGAGAAATCTAAACTATACTATTTCGCCTCTTTGACAAGTCGATTCAATTGCCTTAGTAGAATCGAATTCGTTATGATAAAATTGATCATTTCACATGTTGAAATCGATGTCTACTTCGAAATAATCTAGTTCGATCCAGTTTATGTTTATGAGTTAATTTTCCTTTATTATAGATGTAGAAATTTAGATAGTAAATTCTTAGTTCGATTCTTTTGAAATTTCTATAGAAATAGAAAGTTCAACTAGTGGAACTTGAGTAGTTAGAGGTAGTTGAATTTTAAATTCTTTCAATCTGTAGAACGATATCGGGAATTATAGGTCCACTTTTATTACTTATCTGGCTTTATTGCACTTGCAATTTTAAGACCAAACTAAATCTTTAATGAATTCATTGAAAAATCCCTTTTTCTTACCAGTATACAAGTTATTTTTGGTCTGAACAAGTTTCTGGTGCCTTTATTGGGGATTAGCATATAGTCCTGTGGTAATGGTGCCTTTATTGGGTTGGGAAGCAATGAATTTCTTAGAACTAGCTTCCACCAATCGTAAGTTGCACCTTGTAGCAGTGAGACCACACATTTAGCCATTTGTTCAGGTGGACATTTTAATTCGTCCAAAGCTCTTTGTAATTTCTCAAGCCAAAACTTGGCTTTATCAGACTCTTCCAAACTTGTATCATGGAATTCTTCTACTCCATGCTTTCTTACCAAATCAATTGGAGCTCAAGGGGTCGTAAGTCGATCTAAGAGCCTTGTCATATCTTGAGAAACTTTTAACAACACTTCCATTGAAGCATGTTCACTTCTAACCGACCTAGATGGACCAGAGACTAATGGATCAAGATCCATAGGATTGACGCTCTCAACTGTTTCCTCCACAACTTCCTGGGATTGATCCATTCTAGAGATATTTGTATTAGGCCAACACAATACTATGTAGGTACATTTTTAACCTAATAAGTATTCCAGAAACGCCTAAACTTAGGCTCTGATACCACTAAAACTATCACGCCCCTACCCCCGCATAAGCGAAGAAAGGGGCGCGACGCGGGACCTAGAATTTACTTTACCTGATTTTACGACATTGGTGGGCTTTATTTGCAATGTATAAATCGAAATATTAGAATATAACGTAAAACTTTACCACGGTAGTGGTATTTAAAATGTCTAACACATATATTCACAGGTCGTTTATTTGTACTTACACAAATTCACTATTACCAAAATGTTACATTTACATTTCAAAACAAAGTCAAAACCTACATATGGTGGACTCAAAATGCTGTGTTGGCCCTGTTGTATGCGGAGTGCCTTGGATGTCCTCTTCTGTACCTACACGAATTAAACACCCGTGTTAAGCGTATAGCTTAGTGGGAAACAAATAACAGATATGACCACTTGAAGTAGTCCACAATTACAAGATACATATAGCATAATGCATATGTCAGAGTTTACGTATAAAAGTATTATATAACAGAGTTTTCATATAACATAATTCTTATAATGGGATTTTCATATCTCCCGTAGGAGTTTAGAACAGAGATCTTGTACAGAAGGTACCCATAGATACATTACATAACAGAATTGATTTCTTATGCTTTCTTATTGTTCATTATTCATATTCTTATCATATAAATGTTTGTCTGTATAGACTAGTGACATTAAATGAGAGGGACGTAACACAATAGGTACCGGAGTGCAATTACAATCTCTTGAATAGAGGCGTGCCTGCAGTTGGGTCTTAAACTCATCTATTTTTAATCCCATTTTATAGCTTATTTTAGTATCTTCGAATGTTTTAATGCAAAAATTATGGAATATTGCAACTTTGTGTTTTGCAAGTTTTAATTCAAAAATGAGGAAATTATAGCAAAAAAGAAGAGAAAAAGAGCAATTACAGCAGTCTTTGTCGCGACAGACTTTTGTGTGTCCCAAAAAATTTCCAAGTAAATGGCAAAGGAACTCGGTCACGACAATAATTTCCTTGTCACAACACAAAGGTTTGAGTATTGACATATGAGCTCTGTCACGACAAAAGACAGTGTGTCGGAACATAAAATGGGAAGAATATAACCAATCAGCTGAGACAAAGAAAGTTTTTGTTTCGACAAAGTTTTCAATAGGATGTTAACACAAGGAAGAAATTGTCACAACAAAGAAGCTCACATTAAGCTACAAATGAGAAGAGGGCGAGAGCAAAGAAGAAGGCGAAGTGCAATCACGACAAAGGTATCTACGTCACGACAAGAAATTAAAGAAGCAATATAAGAAGAATCTTGACAGAGATAAGTTTATGTTGCAACATAATGAAAGAACATAAAGGCAAAATCTTTACAGCCAAACTCTGAGAATCCTAATATCGACAACGGTGTAGCAGCATGGAAAAGCTTGTGAGACGGAAGAAGGCTTAGAGATAGATTTATGTTGTGACAAGGTGACGTAAGTCGCGACGCCAAAGGAAGAAGAAAATCTGGTCGTGACAGATAAATGAGATTGGCGACATGTGATGTAATTGTGGGGCAGGTTGGTTACAACAAAGATCCAATGTTGCGACATGCTTCCAAACTAAGATGTTTCGATGTGCGTGGGATCTTGAAATTAGTTGCACGTGATCAGCGAACTGAGATAAACAAGGTTGCAACAGACATTTCTATGTCGTGACAAGATTCTAACCTGAGGAGAAGTATTGTCACGCCTGGATTCTGGTCTAGGCCAGATTGGCGGGATCCGGCCAGGAATCGGGACGCGAGACCAAATACTGGGACTCTTTACCTGATTTTTTTTTTTTTTAAAACCATACTGGTACTTGTGGGTATGGCCCACATCATATAACATAATCCAAATATCATGTACATATCAAAGACTACCGTAGGAATTGGTGTCCATCAAAATCTAAACATCTATAAGCGAGTCCATTTACAAATACTACAAAATATACTTTTATATTTTCAAATCGAGCAAAACCTACATGTAGTGAACCCTTACAAGTGTGTTGGCCCAGCTGTATGCGGATGTTCTCGACATCTTCTCCTGTACCTACACGGTTAAAGCCGTGCTAAGCTTTACGCTTAATTAGGGAGACATTTCTTATCTGAAACACAAATCTGAGATAACGATAGGTATCGAGAATATTCGGGCATTCATAATGAACTTACATCTGATTACTTAGGCTTATCTGGTAATACTTATCACATTACGATCTTATACTTACTCCCGAAATTACACTTATGGCGAGACTTATCCTTATTTGGATCTTATACTCCATAGTACTCATTCCCTATCGGGCTTATACTTATAGCAATCGGATCTTATATATAAGCGGACTTATTCTTATTCGGATCTTATACTTGACCGGATCTTTGAAAGAACATATACTTGAACTTACGTCGGCGTCACATTATCTCAGTAAGGATGCATGTTATACTTATGTTTGTATCGGACATAAGCTTATTCCCGATCTCCCATAGGATTCTGAACCTATCTTATACGGTACTTAAACACGTATTGATATTTAGATCTATCTCGGATCTCTCGTAGGAGTTCTGGAGGCACCATGGTACTCCCTACGAGAAGTTTACACTTGTTCGAGTGCAGGTAGGTATTACGAGAGATGCAGACGTATCTTTGGATTTGCTGAACTTAATCTTATGCAGGTGCTCGTAAATTACTACAAAACTTACTCTTGGTCTTACGGAACTTATCTTGGTATTTCAAATCTTATCACAGTATTACGAACGCCTCCATATCTTCACCCAGACTTATCTTGGTCTTACGGAGACTTGGACATGTATTTCGGATCTTATACATAACTACGAGCACTCTCTTATCTTACGGATCTTATCCTTGTGCGAAGGTATCCGTGGAATTTACAATAAGTCGAACTAATCATCATCATTATCACATCTGAGGTCAGATGAGGGCGTATGCGGATACATATCGGGTATGGACATTGGTCATACTTGAGTCTGAATCATAACGGATACATATACTTGTTTACGGATACGAGGGAGTACCCTTAGGTACTCTTTGGACTTATACTTGTTTACCGTGCGGGGAGTACCCTTAGGTACTCTGAATTTGTCGGATACGGGGTACCCCTAGGTACTCTGAAAAACTTGATGAAATCACGAGGAGTACCATAGGTACTCTGAACTTAATTGAATGCGAAGTGCAGAGTAGGTACTCTGGAACTAGCGAGAGACGGGACTTAATCGGAGGCGGAACATTCGGATGCGGGGTACCCGTAGGTACTCACGGAACTTAATCGAAGATCTGAAATTGCCCATAGGTACCTCTGAACTTAAGGCTTAATCAATGGAACTTATTCGGATCTGGGGGTAGAAGTAGTGCTACGAGGAACTTAATCGAATCTGGGAGTACCGTAGGTACTACGGAACAGCGGAGGCAGGTACCCTGGGTACTCACGGAACTTAAACGGCGGACGGAACTTGTTCGGATACATGGTACCGTGGAGTCTTCAGAACTTAATCCCGGATGGGGCGGAGACTTGTTCGAGATACGAGGAGTACCGTAGGTACTACGAGCTGTCAGATCTGGGAATTGCCGTAGGTACTATAGAACTAAGCGAGACAGGGACATCAAATCTGGGGTATTGCAGTGGGTACTTCTGAAACTTATCGAATACAGGGTACTAGTAGATGCTACAGGACGGGTCAGATACGTTCGGATCTTTACTCTTATTCTTTATTCGAGTGTCTTATCGCATGTACGTCGACTACCTAGACCAATTATAAGAAATGAGCCGGACGCATTATAATAAGTGCGAAGGTACAATGTCTGAGCAGTCTTAGTAGCACCCGGTAGTCTTGGGAGCACCGATCGGGACATGCTGCTCCGCATGACGGGAGTCTTGTAGCACCCAGCCAGGAGTCTTAGGAGCGCAATCAAAAGCGTGGCTAACCACGCGGCGAGTGCCGTAGCACCGGCGAGTCTTAGAAGCACCCAGCGGAGTCTGGGAGCACCAGCGGGTCTTGGGAGCGCAGCGAGGCGTCATAGAACATTCTTCGGTCCTAGGTAGTCATAGGATCATATATCTTTCAGAACTTATAAGCCATGCCAATCACATTTTGTGATCATGACACTAATGTTTTTCATGTTCATGTTCATGTTTTGATTCGTTTCGAGTTTCATGCCTGTCCATATGGCATTTGGATGCCAGATATGATGTCTATCACACACATCATTCATGTGATTCTAGTCACTCTGAATATATTTTTCTTAGGAATTGGAATCAATCCAATCGGATCATCCAAACTCAAGTTATGGCATTTTCATGCCAACTAGTCGGTTTACCGATTTTACCGAGGGACAGTTTGAAATATTTGTTTTCCAGTGCCTTGTCTCGATATTTGGCACTGTATCTTTGTATTCCTTTAAAGCTAAGGTGCTAAGGGTTCTATTCCAACTGGAATCACCCAATTCGGAGCACCGGAACTCAAGTTACGTCCGAAACAACCCGGGCTACTCCATGTTCAAAGCTGGAATCAGAATTTTTCTTGCACATATCCCTACTTTGAGTAAATTTTTGGGCCACTTAGGATCAGAATTTGGAAATTCCTTCTCTTTAAGTTTGGTTCTCCTTGAAGTCTATTTTACGTAGCCACTTGAATCACTCAAATCGGATAAGAAATGAGCAAGTTATGGCCAAAATACGAAAACTGGTCAAAACTGGAAAACAGAACAGGGTTGTACCGGTACAAGTCTAACTTGTCTGCAGGGTACAAGTAATAAAAATGACCAGAACCGAAATTGTACCGGTACAAGCTCAAATTGTACCGGTACAATTCACCCGAAAATGCCCAGAATGTGTGTTTTCTCACATTTTTCCATATCTTTGATACCCAAATCAATTCTACACTTCAAACACACATCAAAACCATTTCCAATTCACCTTCAGATTTCTTCTCTCTTCAATTCATCTTTCATTTACATATCTTTCTTCAAAATTCTTTCATAGATTCCTCCAAAAAGATCATTCCAATATGGAGTCTTAACCCATACACAAGCTAAACCCAAGGATTTGTTAGGGTTTATTCTAAACCCTAACTCAATTGCTTGTCATTTAACCATGAATCCAACCTCCAAGGAAGGATTCCCTACTTTTCTTGTGGATTTATAGTTTTTACCAATCTTACTTTCAACTATATCTTTGGTTAGGATGCAATCCTAACAAACCCTAGATTTGGAACTCATAATCTTTTCTAGAATTCCATACAAAATTCATAGGATGCATAATCAAGGTTAGCTCCATACAAAAATCCAAGTTCCATACCTTGGCTTTGCTTGATCTTGACTCCTCCTTCTTCCTCTTCTCTTCTTCCTCTTCCTTCTCCTTCTTTCTTCTCCACGTTTCCTCCCACAAATAGGACCAATTTGGTCTTTAAATTCAATTTTGTTAAGGCCTTGTTTGGCCCTTAAAAAAAACCCATTTTGAGGTTAGAAGTTTGTATTTGCTTTTTGGCCTCTCATGCTTCTAGGAATTACACAGCAATTCCTATTATTTCTTCTTTGGCCCATAGTCTTTCAATTTATAACTTTTAAGCCCCTTTTGGCCAATTTACATATTTGTCCTTAAGTTTCTTAACTTTAGGGTCTCTCGTTTACGTGTTTCGCATTTAACTCACGAAACAATCAAATTATGCTTACAAAATACCCTAAACATGTCAAAAACGACTAGGGTATATTTCGGGGTGTTACAAGTATGGTCGCGGCAAAACAAATTGGGTCGCAACACAAAGATAAGCTGAATATAGAAAAGTTCTATAGAGACATAACAAATTGGGTTGTGACAACAAACATCAACAACACCAAGAGGCCATGTCGCAACATCAAAATGAATATGCAATAAGAAATTAGGTTAAGTGGCGACAAAACTTTGTCGCGACAAACTTTTTGGGTCGCGACAGAATTTCTGACAATACAAGAAATAGTGTTGTAACAAGAACCAAAACAGAAATGTTGTCGCGACATAAAAACTGGGTCGCAACACCAATTTGAAGAAGCTTGATAGAAACTCTGTTGCAAAAAAATTGTCGATGTCACGACATAACTATTCAAGGAACCACACATAAGATTGTCACGACATAGAACGATTAGAACAACAGACTTTACAAGACATATTGTTAGGGCCAAAGAAGATGCATGCTGACGGAGAGCTGTCAGCGACCAGGAATGAATGCGAAGAAAGAATCGCCATGACCCGAGAAGCTGCAGCCATGAAATCGAAGAAGCACATAAAAGCAGTGCGACAAGCGATTTGCATGTTGTAACGAGAGACACACTTGTGAGATTGAAAACTCTATCGACAAAAAATTCCGAATTCATGACAGAGAATGCAATGCGGGCGAATTTTAAGGGATCCACAATGTGGCCCTCGAATTTAGGGCCCCGAACTTTTGGGGCTCACATCGTGAAAGCTTGATTGGAGGAAAGAAGAAGTTGAGTCGATCTGGAGAAAAACGAGCATCACGGGGAGCTAACGACTCTTTTTTATTATATTTTTCTTCTTTTTTTTTTTTATTTTCTTCTCTTCGTAGATTAGCTTTAGCGTAGAATTTGAGTTTGTTTACTGGATTTGAAATAGTGAAATGTTCAGAAGTTTAGAAGTTGAATTAAATTGTTGAAAGTCATTTTCGATTATTGTTTGAATCCAATGAAATCTAGGCAGTGAATTCATTTCTTCAATTGATTCGCGATTCTGATGAAATTTTCACATTCGATGTTCCGGTGTTCCGCGTGATCAGTTATCGAGAAACACAACTTCGAGAAAGATGGTATTAGTTATGGTCTTTTACGCACAATTAGAAAAATTTCTGGGTTGAAATCTTGATTTATTTGAATGGTGTTGTTCATGAAGTGAATTGTTCCCCAATAGTAATAATACCCATAAAATTTGTTTTTTGGCTGCAATTTCCGGGAGGCACTCTGTAAGTGGCAGCGAGGTTGGAGATTCGAGGCGTGAGGCATGACTTAGGGGTATGCTAGACTAATATTGAAGAACTAATGAACTCTGAAAGATTACTTAGATAAATCATTAATTTACTCATGGTTTGAGAATTAGTTGAGTGATCTATCAATTTAATCAATTAGAGATCTCTCCTTAGTCTAAAGGAATGATCTTAACCCTGTGTTAGCATAGATCTAATCAAGGAAAGGGAGAACACTTTAAGATTTTAAGGATGAGACATCATTCATCTTGTAGAAATCTGGCAATGACCCTATCTTAGGAAGCAAGAAATCTGCAGTTATAAGTAATGGAGTGCAGTATTGGAAAGAAAAATACGGATCTTATAAAGAAATTATGATTACAAGTAATTGATTAGAATCATGAATCAGAAATGAATATGACTCTCTAATCGGTGAAAAGTATGGTTAAAGGAGAAATCTAAACTATACTATCTCGCCTCTTTGACAAATTCATATTCCAATTTATGATAGAATCGAATTAGATTATGATGCAGGAATTGATCATTTCACATCAGTGAAATCCCAGTGTCTACTTCCAGCAATAATCTGGTTCAGTCCAGTTTATGTTTATGAGTTTAAATTTTTCCTTTGTGCCTTAGATGTGAAATTTAGATGGTAAATTCTTGGATTCGATTACTAAAATTTCTATGAAGGCTGAAAGTTCAAATAGTGTGGAACTTGAGTGGTTAAAATTGATTGAATTTTAAATTCTTTTCAATCTTTATGGGAATGATATCAGGACTTATAGGTCCACTTTTATTACTTGTACGAACTGTGCACTTGCAATGTTAAGACCAAACTAAATCTTTAATGAACTCATTGACAAATCCATTTTTCTTACAAGTATACAAGTTATTTTTTGTCTGAACAAGTTTTTGGTGCCTTTACTGGGGATTAGCATATAGTCCTGTGGTAATGGTGTCATAAATTTGTATATATATATGATTTGGTCACATCACCTACCCACGTAACAGAGGTGTCGTAGCACAATGCAGGAGTGTCGTCTCATTGACGAGGGACGTGCACCTTGCATGAGAGATGTCGTAGCATAATCGCGAGATATGCGTCGCCTTTGAAAGAGCGTGCCTATTCGTTCACTATCCAGTCTTCAATAGGAATACAATTATATATATTATTGAGCTTGTTATATTGTTCATAATCACATTAGCAATTAAGGGGCAAGAAACAATATGCGCCGGCTTAGCCTCGGGCGGGTACATAGCATTTTCATATAACATGCTTGTCTGAGACCCTTTCATTCACTTGTTAGGATCCTCAATTAATCCAATTTTATGCCTAATTATATTCCATTGAAAGTCCCCACAAAAGAATAACGGATTCTAGAATTAACTGAAGAAAGAACAAAACTGGAACTATAGCTTAGCCTAGGCGTAGCAGTACTACGCCTAGGGGTAGCAAAAACTTCTCGGGACAAGTCTCGGGTCCTTTAGGCGTGGGACCTACACTTTGGGGCGAGACTGCAGCTAGCGTGCACTCCTACGCCTAGGCGTGCACTCCTACGCCTAGGCGTAATGGTGTCATGCAACACCCGAAAATGGGCTAGTTTTGGCCATTTTCACCAAAAATCTTTCAACCAAAACAAAACTAACTCAAAACCAACCAAAAAATACACATGTATTGAAGAGTTAGGGTATTCCTAACCCAAACATAGACAAATAGGGAGTTAGGTTAATTTCCTAACATCAAATGAGAAATTTCCATGCACATATAGTTTCCATACATATAGTTTCCATACCTTGATCTTCAAAGACTTGAACCAAACTTCTTCTTTTCTTCCCACTTGAACAAGGAACACCAAGAAATGGAAACTCAACCCCAAACATTTTGCTCCTCTCCCAAACCGTAAATGCTCTAACCAAATGATAAAACTCCCTCATCTCTAAGACCATGTTTGGTCTTATCCCAATTTTTGGGCTTAAGGCCATGTTTGGCTTATCACAATTTAGACTTTCATTTCTCCTTTTGCATTTGATTCCTTCAGATTAAATTCCATTTACACCTCAACAACGATTCTTATAATAACATAAGTGTCTTCTTGAATTATGACCTTTGGATCACTTAATGTCAAATTTTACCATTTAACCTTAGTGCTAAAATTTTGGCTACAAATTTACTTACATTATACCTAAACATGTAATAAACTACTAGAGGTATAATTTGGGAATTATACACACCTAGCGGGCACCATTTGATGTTTGATGACCAGAGTAAATAAATGATTTAAATGTTTTGACTGAATTTGATATGAAAAAGTTTGAATAAGAAATGAATGCATACCGTTTGTAAATTTGAATGTATTGGTAAAGTTAACTCAAAGGTTATGAAAATGATTGATTATAATATCTTCTATTTTGCAAGTGAATTTGAAATATTTGATACATGAATTTGCATTGTGTTTCATATTGGGCTATGGGGCTCATTCCTGTTGTTGACTACTTTTGGTACCCTTGGTTGAGTGAGGAGTGATGGCTAAATTGGGAATGGTCATCATTAAGTTTGGCTTAGAATTTATGTTAGATTTTGTTTAATTGATGAATTATGTTCTTTTGGATCCTTTGATATTTGGAATTTATTTGGATGTTGATCCTTTAAATTTTATATTAGTTGAGGTTGAGTTTTAGAGATTGTAGGTGACATTACTTGAATTGTTTAAGTTTGCAAATATTTAGACCATGGTTTTTAAATGGTGAATATTTAGTTTTGAAATTGAGTTTTGAGGATTTTAGAATTTTGTTCTGCTACTCTGAACATGTATTTGGTAATTGGTAACATCCAGTTACAAGATAATTGTTTGGGTCAGGTTACACTGTAAACCTTCGGGTTTGAGGTGTGAAATGACCGTCATGTCCTCAGAGCTGGTCTTAGGGCATGACAGTTTGGGTCACCCACACAAATGCCATGTGCATTGTAGCTTATCCCATTCCCAAAGATGGTCTCAAACTTGGGGTATGTTGGTTACAGTTTTTTTAAATTGTTTTTTTGTTTTGAAAAATAAGAACACATTTGGTTTATATTTTTTTTCTATTCTAAAAAACACAGAGAACACATAAAAAATTAAATTCAAGAAAATAATAATAGTTTTAAAGAACACCAAAATTTGTGTGGTTGTACTTCATAAGCATCGGACCCTCCTAGCTTCGTTTGGTTATGAAGGAAAAATGATAACAAGAAAAAATTAAGGAAGAAATTGGAGAATAGAAGAGAAAAGTTAAAAGGCATAGAAATATTTAAGTTCATACATATATTTTATATCTTATTTTTAATTTTTTTTAATTTTTATATATAAATATTAAATAGATTTAAAATTATATAATTAAGCACATAAATATATTTTAAGGAACTAAATAACTTGATTAAAATCTCAATCGTTCTCCTCTCATCTTCTTCCTCTAGAAACCTATTTTTTTATGTTTTTCTTTCATCCTTATAAGAATGGGTGGTTTTTTTGCCTTCTTGGCCTCGAAATCACCTCCATCGTTTATTCACTCAATCTATTCTTCTTCACAAAGTGGCTTCTTTAACATGATCCGTTTTTTTATTAGTTTTTTTTTATGTTTTGTTTAATTTGTTGTACATGTGGTTAAAGTTAGTTGTATGATGGTTGTTTTGTTCATTGGTTTCCCGTGGGTGATTCGTAATGCTTATTTCGATCAAACAAAAATAAGTATAAAATCCTTGTCTAGTCAGTATGCTCCATCATCTGAATTTTTTAGGTATCTAGATTTAGATCACTAACTGTGGTAGCCTCTGAGCTAGTCTATTCCTAACTATTAACCTAAATGCTATGTCATCCTTGAATATTTTTAATATTTTGGTTTTTATATTTAGATGTAATGTCTTACTGTTCTGAAACAATGAAAATTTCTTTTTAAAAAAAGCACATAATTATAATAAATTTTATACTTATTTTATGTATATATTTTTATTATTATTATTATTATTATTAAATGTAAATTATGGATTCCATGGTGTACGTTAACTTTCAAATTCTAAACTCAATCAGTCAATGTTTATAGATGGGATTCTCTTGATGAGAATCATAATACATCTAGTACCTCTCTCATACTTCACTAAAATACCATTTGGGTATCACACCAAATAGGAGAGTAAAGCAAGGGAAAAAGTTTAATGTTCCTTGAGGTTTTGAAGAATGAAATCAGAATCTGCTGGTCGTGGAGGCAAATCCTATTTCATTTCATGTTTCCATTATAAACATGACTGCTGATATATAAGTCTTTCATTTTGAGATCGAGCAGATGGTTACACCTCCGCCTTGATTTTCGTGAAGTTTTATATTCTTAAAAAAAAAAATTTTGCAGCATGAAAATTTGCAAGACATGATCTCAATTTTCCGCATTTTTAGATCTCTTTTGATTTGACCTTTTCATTGTTTTAGGAAGAGACAAATCACATTTCCATTTGTTTTAATGTATTGTGATTATATGGACATCAAATTGATAAGTGAGTTTCTGGATGAAGGTCCTTAGAAGGTTCAATATACTAAGAAGATGACTTAAAAAAAAAAATAACAAAACAGGCCTCTTTATAAAAAGTTGCTCTTGCCATAGTTCTTATTTTATCCAAATTTCCATTTATAAGTGGCCTTTATTTTCAAATTTTCACAAGCCTTATTTTGGGCTTTAGTAATATAAAGTGGCTTATTGGAAACTTTGAAGTTTAAAAAAAAGGTGAGCATATACAGAAATCCTATGAGCAAAGGTTCAATTAAGAGTTTTCCACCAAGCCAACTCTCGGGCCAGTGTGTTAAAGTGTTTAGTATATTTAATTCTTACGCTTCCGTATTATTACATGCTTAAGCATTATTTATTAATTGCTCAACCATGTTTATTTAAGAAGGTCAATGTTACATAACATATAGTTTACAGCTTTTCTATGCATGAATATATTATCGCGTTTTGATTCTTTTGTATGAAATCAAATTGTGTGTACAATTATGATTAATTATACAATTTTTTATAGTACACAGAGTGTTTAATTATGCTATTCAAATAAAATTTGATATTATACATAAAACTTAAAGTTTAGTGCCTAGTTTTAGAAAAAGTGTTATAAGAAACTAAAAAACCTTATAAAATGTCCAAAAAGGATCAAAAATGTAATTTTCTTGGTTAGTTATGAAATGAGCTGAATAAAATATACTTTAATTAATATAAAATTATTTATTGCCAAGATCACATAAAGAATGAGACATAACTTTTGTAATTAATTATACTTAATATAATAAAATTTATCCCATTATGAAATTTTGTTATGTATTTATATAATTAATTAGGATGAGATTGCAAAATTATTTTCATAATCTACCCACAGAATTATGAATTGATACATAATTTGGTGTCTGAGCCCTTTGGCAGGATGTCAGTAAATGCAAATTATATATGGTTTCAACCTGAACATTAAGTATTGTGGTAATTATACATGTCTAGGAAAGTCTCTGACAAAAAGTGCGATAAGAGCCTCATGTTAGTGGTTTTTGCGAGGGACTCAGACCCCTCCACTTTTACCTGGGACTTTCCTCGGTGTTATAAATGTAATGCCCCATTCAAGCCATAAGTTATTGTTCAAACTATTAAAATTAAGACTATATACTTCATCATAAAGTTAGAAATAACTAATTATAAAGATTTTGTCACAATGTGTAATCTTATTCAATTAGATATAAGCGCGCACGTGTTTTACATTGTAATACATAAATTTTAGTAATACATGCCTCACATCTGTAACATAAGCTTTTGGACCTTTTGTCTGGCCAACCCGCGTTAGTTACTAATCGACATATGCAATCATAGACATTCCAGAACTTAGGTGATAACTACAGGCAAATATGAAAGTAGGTATATTCCTCCTTTCTTCTTCACATTAAAGTATGGACAGCCGCATTTTGCTGATAAGGAAATCGTAACCACCGTAAGTGCATTTGAAGAAAGCATCTGGCACGGTTGCGCCTATACGAGCGATGGGAGAACTAACTCCACTCCCAGCCAAGAATGTTCATTGGCAGAAAGACAAAAATCACTGTCGGTATTGGGAGGTTCATAGTTGAGGCAACACGATAAGGTCCAAGATTTGCTAAAAAAGCCATTGGAGAACAATTTGTCACTGCATTAAAGCTTTAGCAAGTACCCTCGATAATGAAATTTTCTTCCATTTTCTCCGTATCACAGCCGTGAAAAGTGGAGCACATCATGCAAAATGATGTACATCGAGGTTCAACCCAAGAACTGGATATATGTCGGATTCTTTATATGCACTTTATTCAACACTCTTCCCCATCAATATTTGATCACCTTAAGATCTCTTATATAATACACATAGCGGACAAATGGCTCAATTAATGTTTAAGAATTAATGACCATGTGTGTTCAAGAAGAGAGGTCGTGATGAATTAGGTGAAAGTGAAGAAGATGTTATTACAACTTTCAAAAGAACAAAGGAATGATACATCTCAAACTTACACTTCAACTAAATCGTAGTGGAAAGGTAGACTACCACCTCAAATATATCAAGTGAAGGAAAATAAGTGTTTTTGTAAAAGAAAGGGACAATGAAGAAAGATTGTCCTGTAAATTCAGAAAAGGGTTTATGTACAAAGGTAATATTATATCATCCTTTGTTTGTTATGAATCTAATATATATATAGATATCAGTAGAATATTAACACCGGTGATTTGATTCTCGTTCTACAACTATATTGCAAACTCTTTGGTGCTGTGGTATGTAAAACCTAAGAAGCTGGGAAATGAGCCAGATTTATCGGGCAAATGCTGGGCTCACCTCGTGGAGGCTATCGGGACATGCACATTAACATTAGACAATGAATATGCGTATGAGGATTCAGATGGTACTAGTTTCACGAAACTGGATTTATTTCCTGCATTTGTTCCATGAGTTAGGTTTTTCACTTTTTTTTTCAAGACAATGATAACTTATTTTATAAATCAAATAATATTGAACAGGTATTTTAAATAAACAATGGTTCATATAGAATTTGCTCATTGCACGGCCACTAATAATTCTTTTGCATGTTCATATTGGTACCAAGAGGTGTAATATTAATATAGATTTTTTCTGAATAGCTATGGGCATCTGAGATTTTCAGGTCACATCTCCATAGATAGGAATTAAGAGATTAGTAAAAGATGGAGCAATTTTTAGTACTTAAGATTAGCATTGATTTGAGACCTGTGTGACCATGACAAGGAAAGCAAGATAAAAAACAAGTCTAAGAAGCATGCCGACTGTAGAGTTCAAACATATTAGAAAAATCATACATATCGACATATGCCACGTCCAAGATATGGATATGCCTGGTCAAGTAATGATTATCTACCTTCCATTGATGATTACTTCGAATGATAGCATGTGAAGTATGCCTGCTTCATAAATAAAGTACATGAAGCTTACTGGATGCCTTCAAAATCTTTAGTTTCAAGCTGAGAACCAAAGTGGAGCAAATACACATAGTGAGTCCCCAGCAGGAAATATTATATTAATTGCTGTTCTTTCTTTGCAAAGCTCTCTTCAAGAGCATGGGATAATTGCCCAACATGACTATGCGCCCTGCCCTGACCAAATGGTGCAGCGTAAAGAAGAAATCGAACTTTTAGCAGACATGAAAGAGATGCTTAGCAACTCCAATCTTCCTCAATCCAACTAAGGCTGTCCCAAAGACACCTTTTGAAATATGGAAAGCAAAACCGAGCTTGCGACATATGCATGCTTGGGGTTGTCCGTCCGAGGTGAGAATATATAATCCACATGAGAAGAAATTAGACCCAAGGACACTTAGTGGTTTCTTTATTGGCTACGCTAAAACAGTTATAGATTTTATTATCCATCTCATTCAACTAGGATTGTGGAATCAAGAAACGCCAAGTTTCTTGAAAATGACATGATCAAGGGAGGGATCGATCTGTGGATTTAATTCCTCGTTCACGATCATATAAACTTTGCCAACCTTCCATCGCCACAGAGATATTTGGTTATAGTTCATCACACTTCAAGTTCCAATTAGTGCTGAACAATCAATCATCAAGTTCCACAAATAGCCGAGAACCTTCCGCAGGATCAACAAGTTCAGAATTACCTGCAATCTTGAACAAACAGTTGAACCACAAGCTCCGTGAGAAGTTGCATGATCCAAACATTAAGACGATCTACCTGGTGGAAGGAAGTCGGCATCTCATGATTGGCTAGTGTATTTACAAGAATCGTATATTAGAGTCGAAAATGATCTCAAAACCATACGCTTCAGTGTTTAACGAGTCCTCGAATTGTGGTATAATGCTATGAAGGATGAGTTAGATTCTATGAAAAGCAACGGTCTCAATTTGTAGAGCGTTTCAAAGGTGTTATTTATCTAAATGGGTCTATAAGACCAAACACTTAGGCAACATCGAAAAGATATAAAGCGAGACTTGTCACGAGGGATTTACTCAAAAGGAAGGAATTGGACATGACCTTTTCTCTCGTGATTCAAGAAAGATTCTCTTCAGATATTTTATATTATTGCACACTTAGACCTGGAAGGTAACAAATGGATGTGAAAACAGATATTTTAATCTGCAGGATCTGTGCAGGAGTGTACTGATGAAACAACTGGGCGGTTTTCTTCAGGAAGGTGAGACTTGGTTTGCAAGCTTTAAGAAACCATACTATTTGAAACAAGCCTCCTGGCCAATGGTATTACAAATTTGTATGAGTAATTACTTCATTTGGTTTTATTGAAAACCTCATGGATCAATGCATATACCAGAAGGTCGTACTGGAGTAAACTTGTTTTGTTTTATACGTGATGACATTTTACTTGCAACCAAACGATAAGGGAATGATGCATGGAGTGAAATACCTCCAAAACTTTGATATGAAAGATATGGGTGAGGCATCTTATGTCGGTATTTTTTAAGATCCATAGAGATATCCTGGTATTTTTAGGTCTATCACAGAAACCTATATCAACAAAATTTTTAGAGAGATTTCTAAGAAGGATTGTTCACCAAGTGTTGCTCCCATTATGAAGGGGCAGATAAGTATCTAAATCAATGCCTGAAATGATTTAGAAATGAATCTATGAAGAATATTCCATATGCTTTAGGGGTTGAAGCCTTATGTATGATCGGGGTTCAGACAAGACCCGACATTGCATATGCGCTGGAGTGTTAGGGCGGAGTCAAAGTAATCCGTGTGGACCACCGAGCTGCAAAGAAAGTTTCATGAGGCATCATGAATCATAAAGATTATATGCTTATGTATAATGCATCTGACAACTGGATCTCGGTCATATTCATGCAGACTCAGCTGGGTCGTGGTTGATTCAGAACAACATCCGGGTACATATTCATTATGGCTGGTGGAGCTGTTTCTTGGAAAAGTGTCAAACAGACTTTGATGCACTCTACCATGGAAGCCGAATTCGTGATTCTGTTTTCAAGCCACTTACAAGGTGTATGGCTTAAGAGTTTCATTTTCAAGGAGTTATGGATCTTTATTTTCAGTCTCAAGATTTTTCTCAGGACAACTCACCATGTTGTTCTTGGCTAAGCAATAACAAAAGGGGGAGTCAAAAAGCAAAGTACATCACACCAAATACTTAGCCATTAGGAGAACATGTTAAGGAAAAGAAAGCGGTCATTGAAAGCATATTAGTACTCGAGTTGATGATTGCTGATCCTTTGACTAAAGGCATGCCACCAATGAAACTAAGGATCATAAAAAAATGTAATGCGGATTGTTTCCTCTTGTAATTGTATATATATATTCACTTTATGAAATTTACATTCGGCTTATTTTCTATTTTCATGTGCACTTTAATTCATTTGAGAAAATATATTTTATTTAGACCTGAATAAAACATAAAGGTTTATCTATTAGAAAACATTACCACATTGGTACTTGAGAAGCAAAGCATTGTGATACATAGTTGATAGAAACTCATTATTGGAGGACCTATCTCTACGATTCATGTATTTTGTTAGCTCAAAGAATTTTGATTAACTTTTTGCACCAAGTGGGAGAAATGTGAGATTCAAGTGGTGCAATCGTTAGAACCTTTGAAATTCTAAAACTTGAATTTCAAAGTGGCGATGGTTCACAAAAGACGTGATTCTTGAGGGGAGAATCTATAAATATATCTAGGGTCCCTATACTTCACCGAAAAACAATTCATTTTTAAGACACATCAAATAGTGAGAGTAAAGCAAGGGAAAAGTTTAAAGTTCTGGAGGTTTTGACTTTGAGTTTCGTAGAATTCAATGCATTGAGGTAAACTTATTTCATATTTCATGTTTCCATATTATAAACATGATCAAGTTGACATATGTCTTTCATTATATACTTATAATATTATATATTAACATCATTGAAAATCATCATTCAACTAATTAGAGATGGACTTGTTGTGTTCACTTCACACGAGGCGCCTCATCCCAACTAGGTCCATTTAATTTTATTTATTCCTGTTCATCCTGCATGGAAAACTAATGAGGCGGTGGAGAAATTAACATACTCTGTTCCATTTAGTTATTATTTCTTTCTTTTTTTTTTAATATTTAAAATATGTTTTTAATTTTAAAGATAGTGAAATTAATATAATTTTAAAAATAAAATAAAAATATTATAATTATTATAACTACTTTTTATTAAAAATAATAATAATATTATTCTAAATTTTTAAAAAAATAATCTTAAATTATTTTTTACATAACGGGAGTGGTGGGTAATAATAAACAATATTCGAACTCACCTAAACAACCTGTTCTGTTACCATTCCCATACAACCAATAAAACTAAAAATTCATAATATTTTGGGTTCAAATCAGAAACTCAATTAGAAAAAAAACCTAGTATTTAGATTTTATTTAAATACGCACAATGATATATTATTTTTTTATTCACTATTTCAAATTAATTTATGATTTCAACCAATCATTATTAAAGATTAAATCATTTAAGAATCTGTGTAAGATTCTAATTAATTTTCTATAATGTTATTTATATTTTTATTTTGATTTTCTTTGAAATTTTTATTTTATTATTATTATTCAATACACTTTAGTTTCAGCGTAATAAATTATCTTTATTGGGACTCAAACTTGGGACCTCCTTTTCTTATGTCCTTTGCATGTTTGAAATGACGAACACTCTATCACTGAATTTGTATAATGATCATCCAGGATCTTTAGTTCAATATCTTTTGTGTTCTTTAAAGCACAGCTAATAAAAGTATTATTTAAAAGCACTACATAAAATTCATGCCAACCTAAGGCTTCAAATTATTTATTAAGTTGGAGGATTGGACAAACTATAAGCAGTCGTTAATTAGACTTTTCATTTCATGAATTGTTCAATGTGTTGCCATGACACAAATTAATTAGTTAAATTATCTCAATATTGCAATGTCGGACAGAGATGTGAGCCACCAAGAGCCCCACCAACATATATACTGCCAAACATAAAAAGTTCCAAGAGGAATAGACATCAAGCAATTATGAATACTTCTGCATTATTGTGCTGATTTGTCCTAAATATATGTTTATGAAAGTAAAAATAATACAAAGAGGGTGTGGAATGATATATATGGGGAGAGAGAGAGACTTTCTAAGGCTGTTAATGTGCTCATACGTTTTAACCTTCTACACATATAGGAAGGAGACACAAGTAGCTCAAGAAAGTGGTTTTTTGTTCCAAAGAAATTCCTCAGCTGATCCTTTCCTTTTACTGCTTTTTTTAACAAGTTGAAAACCTAACTAATGCAAACTTTTATAGGTTTCTTCCATTTGGGGAGACCAGGTTGACTACTGAGATATCATTATGGAAGCCATAAACACATATATTGAACCCTTCTACTTCCTTCACTTTATTAATTATTTATAGACAAAAGGAGGTTCTGTATCCGGTTGTGTTATGTTACAACTTATGCCAAAATGTAAATTAATCTAGACATAAGTTCGTCATTATGATTCCAAATATAAGTTTTTTTTTTTTAAACATTCCAAATATAAGTTTATATATAGGTGAATAAATAAAAGCCTCTCCGTCTCTTTAGATTTTTTTTCATATGTGTCAACTTCAAAACAAATTCCACAAAATTGAAACGAACTGTAATCATTAGATGATAAATTAAGTTTGTCATTTGCATGCAATATTAAAATGGTTATAGAACCAATAGATCGAGACAAACTTGAGGACTTGGTAATTTAGATAATATTTTATTTTCATTTATACGAGCAGAGAGAAAAAAGTGAGGTAGAGTGAATATTTTGAGTAGGTTTTTTCTATCGGTATGGGTTCGAGCCCATGAAACCTCTCGGTCGACCGCTGTGCCTCAGAGACGACCGTAACTCCACATTAAGGGTGGTTTCTAACCTCCAGTCGATCCATCGGCCTACACAACCCGGCAAATCCGCACACATGGGTGGTCCACAAGGGTGGCCACATCACGATGCCGTTGCCGCTCGGAAGAAAACAGAGATATATCAATCTGTTAGGGTTTAGGTTTTCTTTATCTCCCTCTTCTGGAGTTTTCCATTATTTATCATGGGAGATCTCGATAACCTTCCTTATAGGGCAAAGAATATGTCGCTTTCCCCAATTGGGTACGAAATCCCTTTTCTATCGTCAACCTAATAAAGGATAATTAGTGGAGTCGTGATCAAGGAGAGATCCTTCCTCCCCAACGAGTGGAGAGGATCATGAGACTGGTACTTTCCTTTATATCGCTGCTTGGTGGATGGTGGACCATCCATGTTACCTATTTCATCCCGACTGGCGGGTTTAGTCTCAACCGTGGCTCTAGACCTTAGAAGTGGACGGATGTCGCCATGGGCCGAGCCTAACGCTAGGCTCGCCCAAGCTCGCCTCCTAAACCCAACTTTAAGCCTTGTTGTGGTTTTTATTCCTTGGTCTCAAGATTCTAGACCCACATACGCATGTTTTTTAGGCATCATCAATTTAGATTAAAAATATTAATGTAAAACTAGTTCAAAAGTCTTAACATTTCATACTCCCGACTATAAATAGACAACCATTCCTGAATGATAGTCCATATATATCTAGGCAAACATAGCACACTTCCTCGTATGAGAAATTTAGACTTCCATTGGACAGAAATGATGAAGATGGCAGTTAACAACCTCGCATACATTGTGCTCTTAGTATGGTAGTTTCTCTTTAATTGCCTCTCTGCTTTCTGATCCCAGTCCTCTTCAGGACTACTGTGTTGCTCTTTTAATGATTCGAAGGCAGTTGGTACATTACTATCAATGCTTCCTAATTTTTGGTATTCTTGTCCATTTGTGATATATTGATGTTTCCAAAGGTCAGCTAGCCCTAATAGTATATATTTACTGCTTTGCAGTGTTTGTGAATGGAAAAGTCTGCAAGGGACCCAAAGCTTGCAACCCTGTAAATTGATTTCTTCTTTCTGGGCTTCGTCTTCCGTGAAACACATCAAACACAAAGTTGTCGATGTCAGCAAATGTGGCGAGATATCTGACCAAACACCTTGGTGTTTCCCAGCCTGGGCTGACTATGCGCCTTATGGTCTCAACCCTCCTAGTACATCCAGTCCTAGAGCCACAGAGATCCTCACCAGTCTGGGAAGGGACACTCTATGTGGGGTTTGTGGGAGCATCTAATCCTGAAACCCGCCTGATCTCTCGTTCTTTACAAGGAGATGCATACGTCTTCCACAAGGTCTAATTCACTTCCAGCTCAATGTGGAACAACAAAGGCAGTGGCCATTGCAGCATTGGAGTAGCCAGAATCCAGGAGTGATCACGCTCATTGCAAAGGTAGTGTTTGATCACAAAGCTAAGGCAATATCAACTGAAGTTCTACAAAGTCCTTCCAAGTGGATAAAGAATATGGTGCATTCCATCTCAGTTCTGAATCGACAACCACACTCTACTAGAATGTGACACTCATTGTTCCTAAGACTTTAATTGAATAAAGGTGTTTGTTAGATGCTATGTTTTTAATTCCTATAGTAAAATTACTTCACAGTTGTTACTACGAAACAAGCAAATTTGTTTCATTCATGCTATATAAGACAAGATTTTTCTTTTAACATTTTATAAAGGTATATGTGGTGGCATTTGGTGTTAAGATGGTTTAAAGTCATGGACTTAGGTGGTTTTTTTTACTTAATTCTGAATAGAACATTGTTTAACTTAATGTTGACTAGTGCTTAATAGTTAATAAGTATTTAACTATTGGTTTTCTAATACATTATTTCAATTCAGTATTAGATGTTTGATTTTAATTTATTTGTTATGCCATCATCTTATAAGAGAGACACTAACTGTATATATTGTCATCACTTAGCCTCAGTAAAGGTACAAAAGTCCTCATATAAGAAGAGACATTCATCACAGTTTGTAGATGCCTTTAGCCGCGGCCATCGACCCCTAAGCTAAAAGCAAAGTATATGATGCAGTCCATAAAATATATTTTGGATGAAGACAACCGCGATACATGCATGTGGCTACAGGTGGTGTGGAGAAATCCTATAGATGCGGTCACTTAAAAAAAACCATGGCTATAAGCTTTTCCATTATTTAATAATTTGGTATAGTTTATAGCCGCGGTTTGTAGTTGACCCCGACCATAGGTACGATTTATAGCCGCGGTTTGTGATTGACCCCGGGCCATGTGGATGGATTATTATATTGTTTGGTTGACCGACCATATGGTAGGTTAGCCGCTGGCTTGTGGTCGACCCTGTACCTACAACAAACCATAGAGATGGTTTATAGTCATTTATGCTGACCTCGCCATAGGGATGTGATTTATAGTCATGGATCAGGGATTTCGGACCTACTAAGTTTACAAGTTATGGTATAAAAACTTAATATTTATAATTAAATTTATCAAACATGCTTCAAGGTATTGATACCAAGACATCACCTCAGTAACAAAGTAGAATGTATGTTTAGGTTGGTGAAATGATATAACAAGGAGAATCGCATAATAATTATTTAATGTAATCTTGAAACTCTATATTATGGAAAGAGAGTCTCCAAATCATGCTGCATATACAATATCCAATTACATGGAAAAAAAATATGATTGGAAGTTGAAATGCATAGTTACAGTAAAAGAGAATGAAGCAACAAGCAACTCATATCTTCCTGAAGTTTGGTTTCATGTCATGAACCCATCGACAAGACAAGCTTCTTCAAGAGATTGAAGTCATGTATACTGGGTGACAATAGAGCAAAAAATATTTGTAGTGTTCAAGAAATACGAATTCGACCAATGTCCGACTGACATACATGTTTTTACCCACAAAGACGATAGCCGCTTCCATGGTATTTAGCCATCTGGATGTGTTCTTATGAAACACTTTTTAGTGTTCACATCCATCGCCTAAGAAGAATCTTGAAATTCAAATCATGGAAAGGTCAATGTTTTCTGCTTTACACATGAAACATATCCCAATCTGCTGCATAAATTCCCAAGGAAAATAGTGTTATAAGCAATCGACGTGAATTGTGTGTGATGGGTTTGTTCTTCTGTTGAAATCACCTGATGCTCTAATTGATACCGGAACGTCAGACCACATCACGAGAATAAGCACCAAATCGAGCCTTGAAACAAATCACCGTTTCTAACGAAGAAGTAAAACCGTAAATTGAGAGAAACTCGACAGAGATCGCTACCCAGATAAACGATCCCAGACTCATACAAGATATAATTCCATTATCCGGAAAGTTTCTCGGTGATAGATGCTTCTAGAGCTCTTATGGTATTTTTTTAGCAAGTTTCATTTCCGCCACCAAGACCTGCACCAAGTGTTTCGAGGATGTTCTCGACATCCACTTTCACTCCATCGATACCGTACTGATGCGCAGTGAGGTTTGTTGTAGAAGCTTAAAAACTTTTCTGGGATTCACAAGGCCAAGGGCCATTAGTAGTTATGTTTCTAAAGTATCACAGGCTCATTTGAGTAATACCGGGGATGAATTGCAGGCCATTTTAGATTCATAGACAGTCTTACTCCACCCTATTAGCCTCAAGTATCGTATGCCACACATAAACATACATAAAAATGAAAACAAAATCGTAACAACAATCAATTGATGACTAATTAGATATTAATGTAAACTCATTGTTTATAATTCTAGATAAGGCAGCGTTGGCATTTCGATATTGCGCTTGATTTCAAGAATAACGTGACCGAGTCCCATTGTCGGATCCTCGCCCCGTGACCTCTTTCATTTTCCCTAAATTTGTGGTTCTTTTGATTGGGTTAACCCTAGCAAGCCGAATGACAAGAAAGGAAACGAAAAAGACAAAACTTCAATAGTTAGTAAAGGAAAGGGTAATGTTTTCTAAATTTTTGCTATGAAACATATCCCCAATTGTACGCATAAATTCCCTGAGGGAAAAGAGCGTTATAAGCAACCTGATGCAATGAATTGCATGCCTGTTCGACCCCGTTTCTCCCGCATGAGATCCTCAACCCCATCACAATCTGTAAGTCGAGCTGTTCCAAGGAATAATGGCACATCCGCTACCGTTTGGGCCTATTAATTACATTCCAAATTCAAAAGCCAAATGACACAACTTATGGTAATGTGATAGATGACTTGGAAGTTTAGAAAATAATCTTCACATGAAGTAGCATATCTAGGGTCTTTATAATTTCTTTTGGCCATCTTAGTGTACTTAAACTTGATGTAAAAACTCCCACTAGCTAGTCCTTTCTTCTGGAAATAGCTGTTAACAGCATAATCACAGTGACTCTTCATAGTGTTGGGATTATAACATCACTGTTTTAAAGAGTCGTATACAGTTTCACCTCCCATGGTCTGTATGTCAACCATGAAATCCTGCCAATCAGCCCTATTTTGAAGCACATAATATATCTACAAAAAACTTCAACAAATGAAATGAAACTTACCGCAAGATATCAACTACGCGACCACGCTTATCACTTGTTCCTCGACCTAAAAAATCACAAATGCCCGATTTTTCCATAAGAGCAGAAATAAATAGATGCTAGTGAAGATTCTTCACACACTCCCACTACACAAGCTACCGGAGCATCCTGGAGATGTCTCGCACGTGCATCCCTTCGTGTCTACAAGGGCTGATTCAACTTCTACCACGATCGTCTTCATCCGATCGTAGCAATTCAACAAGATAAACCGTCAGTTTCTTAGTGATAGTGTTTCAAAATTCTTCAATGTAAATACCTATTGATCGAGATTATACTCACTCACACACTGCTTCGCTTCACCACCTGTATTTAACTCTGTACCTGTGTATGCCTAAGCTTTTCGTAATAAAAGACCTATATTTCTTTGTAAATTCAAGTTGATTTGATTAAATACCCTCGAATTCACATTGTTAGTGATCTCTTCTCGTGCTCGAAATCTATGAAACTCGCTTTTCACAAAGAATGCTTTTCCTCTGATATTTTTTCTTTTTAGAAGTATCATATAGTTGATGTCCATATATCATACATTTATTGTTGTCCCAATGATAGATGTTTCACAAGATTCGACATCAAAATTGATAAAAAAAACTCATGAAAATTGATCATGACATGACAAAAAAACCCTAACATTTTTGGGTGCATTTTCATGATAAATTTGAGATAATGTGAGAAAATCTCAAATTTGGGTGAATTTTGCACTTTAAACACTTGGAAAAGACAGTTCATGATCAATATCACAGGCTGGGCCGCTTTTAATACTAAATGTTTCATTTAAGATTTGAACAAATTTAGACAGAAAAACCTAAAATTTGTTGGGAAATGAGGCTCGAACAAATATTTGGGTGATATCAGGATGAATGAGACATTGTGAAAATCTCAATTGTCGATTGCCAGACTTTTCAAACATTGAAGATATAATGTATCGGCTCAAATATTCAAATTTGAGGATTAGGACTAACATTTTCAAAGAACAACCATTGAAACAGAGATCTTCATTTGAGGATTGTGTGGACTAACAACCATTGTCGTTGCAAAATTAAACATTTACTACTCTATTTTTCTTAAACCATTCACAAATAGCGTGACATGCATACAGAACGTTAACCATAAATCTTAATTTAATTAACCACGAACTCATTCAACAATTACATTAGATTCTCGTAAGAAAATAATGCTAAGGTTTTCTATTAATTAAAGACAAAGAAAAAAAAACTCGTGGTGAAGCCAAAGCTGGGCTACTAATGAGGAACGGTTAAGCTGTAAAGCCAAAACTCAGACATAGCTGCCATCGATTAAGGTCGTTTATCGAGATTTGGGGAAGAAATCAAGAAGAATTAAGATTTAAAATCGGATTCATAAGATCCAATGGTGGGAAAATTTTCAGTCTATCCGATTAAGGTTACACATGAGCAAAATATCATTCCTATCAAGACTCGCTTTCCCGCCTCTACTTTCCAACCTGAAACCAAGAGAATTAGAATAAATTGTCATGAAAGGAAGTAAGTATAAAACATACTTGATTCAATGAGATATGTCCAACAAGCCTTGATACTGAGAGAGATCAAGAGGCGCCCTTCTCTAGTCTCCGCGAAAACCATCTTCTCCTAGTGATGAGGTGCCTTAGGAGGAGTAGCCCTCAAGGAGGCTGAGATCATGGGAGGGCGACGATTGCTGAAGCCAGAAAACACCTAAGGGTCACATTTATGAGATCACTTGAAGCGATGGAAATCTTTTGAGAACTGGAGCAAATGAAGACAAGGTGGAATTAGGAAAGTTAAAGAGGAGAGAGTTGTGGGAGAGAACAGGCACTGGTCGTGGTGCTTATCGAGGTCTACGGAGTCGGGAATAGCTGCAATGCTTCCATTGGGAACACTATATAGTAAGCGAAGGATGTCCCACTAAAACTATGCTACTATATCCGGATTTTCTTGTAGTGATTGTTTTACACCAAAGGACTCCCCGGTTCCAGTCTCTACACTCTATTGTTAATGCCAACTCAAGCACTAGTTCACTAATCGAGGTGTCAATGCAAGACAACTTTGACCATTTTCATTAACTCTTCACTTCATCCTTTGAAGATCACACACTGTAAACAATAGAGGTACATACTCCATAGAAGACTAGCACAGGAGATGGAGTTGTAACACCTCAAATTAGACCCTCATAGTTTTATTACAGTTTTATAGTATAAGAAAAGTAAAATTTGTATTTTTCGGAATTTAAGTGCTAAGAGTGAGAAAAAAAAATAAAGTCGGAATTAATACAAGAGTCAAGGTTAAACTGGTGATTTGTAAAATGAGGACCCAAAGGTCATAACACAAGAAGATTATATGCTATTGTAGGAACGCTTAGATAAGTCTATTTGGTAAATAGATAGGAGTGGAAATGACTAATAAGCAAAAGGAGAAATTAAACCAAAATGTGGGATAGTTTCAAACATGGCCCTAGGCCACAATTGTGGATAAGACCAAAAAATTGGTCTATGGATTGAGATTTTCTTCAACTTAGATATGATGCTGTGCTATAGTGGAGGAGATGAGCCAATTTCACATTTGCTTCCTCTCATTTCTTTGATCAAGCCTTGTTCAAGTAAGAAAAAGGAAGAAGAGAAGTTTAAGAAATCAAGATATGGAAACTATCACAAGCTGCTCGCTTTATTGGTTGTTAGGAAAACCTAACTTCCATTATGAGTGTTGTTATTGGTTTTGTGGGCTTTAGTGGTTTTGGTCAGGTTCAAGTCAAGTTTCAGTTGTTTTCTTTGATGTAGTTGGTTTGTTAAATTACTTGGGTGAAAAGAGGCAAATCTAATGTAAATCAAGTGTGACATCAAATATGAGTACCCAGATCAAACATTGCTTTAGTCTAAAGGATATTGAGAGTACCTAAGACTAAAAGTTGAATATCTACATCACAAAGCCGCTTTGGTCAAGAGGAGGTTAAGTACTGGTACTAAAAGTTGAGTACCGATACTCAAAGCGGTTTAAGGTCCAAAGGGTGTTAAGTACTGGTACTAAAAGTTGTTTAAGGTTCGAGTATCAGTCCTGCAACCCTATTTTTGTTCTCCGTTCGTTATTCAATGAAATGTCGCATGTATACGAAGCAGGGCGAAAATGCTTGCACTACGCATTTGGTAATCCCGCTATCGGGCAAACATTGCTTTCGCTCTTATGTGCCAATGTGATTAATAACAAAGAACAGTCGAACACATATATAATTGTGGCGTAAGCTCCAGACCGGATAGTAATAACAGCATATTCGTCGCGGTGACGGCATTCCGTAGACAGGCATAAAGACTTTGCCATGGGCAGCACGTCGTTTCAGCGCTTCCAAGACTTACCAGTGCTATGCGACACTTCTATTGCGGGCGTGCACGCCTGATCAATGCTACGACACTCGCTAGTGCTACCAAGACTGCTACATGGGCGTGCACGATTCGGCACCCTTTGTTGAGTAATTCCATAATACCTCTGCACCTATTGTGTCAAGGTCCTCTCATTCATTGTTACTGATCTATATAAACAAACATTTATATGAAAAGTATCTTAATAAAATGATAAAAATAAACATTTATATAAAAGTATATGGTTAAAAATGATGTCAAACATTTATATGAGAAAATATAATATCGAATAATAAGTAAATTGTAGATTATTCATATTGTACTGCATTTTTCGGTACTTTCTATACAAAATATCTGTTATGAACTCCTACAAGATATGGAAATCTCGTTATGCAATTATGTTATATGTATCACTATGGACCATTTCATGGTCATGACCGTTATTTTGTTTCACTAAGCTATGTTTAGCACCGTGTTTCATCCGTAGGCACCGGGGAGGATATCCGAGGCATTCTCAGATTCAGTACAACACAAAGAATAGAGTCAACCATATGTAGGCTTTGACTTTGTTTTGAGATGTAAATGTAATATTTTTGTAATAATGGAACTTGTTTATGTACAAGTAAATGGGATTCAGGAATATGTACAGGACAGTTTAAACACCATTACGGATCCATCGATGTTCCTTATTTCCTTATGAAATTATATATGAAATGGATCCATCGATGTTCGAAAAGCAAGTTAAGGAGTTCCAGTCCCATGCCGCGCCCCCTCTCTTCACCAAGGCGAGGGTAGGGGCATGACATGAGTACTCATGTCACTAATTACCTAAGTCACCAAGACTAATTACGAAGATATTAATGATTTCCAAATCAGATCCGGATCCCCGTGGACAAAGTTAAATGACGAATAAAACATAGTTGAATTGCTAGGCGCCCACTCACCCCGCTTTAAGGATCAAATATATATCCGTTGATAAACATGAAGAAACCATTGTCTTGATTTACACACTTTTTAAGTGAATTGAATCCTTAGAATAAAATTCCTAAGCGACAAGAGCCAACACAACTCAACTACAAGTCGTCGCTCCAAGTTCTAGCATCTCTCAAATACCATCAAGCCTCCGATCTACAAGTAATCAGTCACTATAGTTTCAACAATTTAGGGAATTTTAAGCCATGGAAAAAGATTCCTTCCTAGTACATTCACTCATCGCCGACGATGCCCTCGTTACGATCCTCAAGTACAATCGATACTTTGTTCTATCCTTTCTAATCGTCACTAATGTCCTTTGATGCCGCCGCTTCACTTATAGTCCTTAATGTTCCCTTGCCTATGCCAAACCTTTCTTTACATTCTAGATTAATAGTTTAGTTCTCGCTAAAATTTCTGCAAAAGATGGTTGAAACGCATATTCCACCCTAGACATGCATAAATTTTGTAATAAATCAGACATGGAAAATAATTGTACCATTAAAGAGTAAACATAAAAAAATCATACAAATAATATTTATTATATTATAAAATAAAATAATGAGATAATAGTAATATAATATTGAAATAACATAGAATAGTAGTTAATATCCACATTTGGAGGATGATTGAAGTGCATTTTGGGTCTAAATCTCCAAGGAGATGATCAAGCAAAATGGATGGAAACAAACACGATTTTCCTGCCTTGCCAAAAAACCAGAAAGTGGGGCCCACCTGGGTAGCCGAAAGTACACCCCTACTTTGAAGTTTGAACTGATCACACACCCAAATATCTTCACCTCTCCTTCTCCCTCTCCTTCAGAATCCTCTGAAGAACATTTAGTAGGTACGTATTTCTCTTAATCTTACATTTTTATGAATCCTTTGAATCCGTTTCTCTCTCATCTTCTGTTCCTTTGGTTTATTTTCTTTTTTAATGGGAGCTAGTATTTCTAGTCTTGGTTTTCAGTTTCCGATTTCTGATTTGAACAGAATCACTTTAGTTCTTTTAGTTTTCTATTTTCCATTCATTTAGCTTCTTCTTCATTTCTGTTGGATTTGATGACTTTTTTTTCTGGAATGTGTTTGTTTTTCTGTACTATGTTTTTTTTTTTGCATAGTTCGCTGAGAAAACATTAGTTGAAACTTAGTTCTAGTCATTGTTTTGGAGTGGGAATCTCATTCACAATGTGTCATATGAGGAGAAAATATGGAAAGAAAATAAATGAAAGTCTATACTGTCTTTATCATACATAGTGGATAAAGAACAACAGAGTGCATGTTTCAACATCAGCACCTGGGTCGTAGGCTGCGGCATTCTCTCTCTCTATATATATATTTGATTGACATCTCCTGACTTTTTGCTTCTGAATCTTTAACTGAATTAATATTTTGGTAAGATTTTTTTTATTTTCTTTGGAAAATAATAAAATTTCATTTGATGCTGGGAAAATATAGAAGAAAAGGAGACAAAAAACATAAAAGGAATTTTGTGCAGACATAAAAGGATCATTTGAAAGGCATGGGTATGATCCACGTCAAAGTTTTCCTCATAAATCCCACAGTCCAATTGTTGTAATGGTGTTCAGGATTGGCCAAGGGTGTGGGAAATTTCATCCCTCCTACTCCTACTCCTACTGACCTCCAAAGTAATTGGAGACATTAATGTGTTGCTGCTGTTAGCACTGTTGGAAACTTTATGTCTTGTTGAGCATAGCTTCAGTTCCTCAATTTGTGCTGAAATTAGAAGGTAGGTGAATTAGAAGCTGTCCAGTTTGAATGGAATTTTCAGCAGGTCTATATTCGGCTCTTCCTTCTTTCATATGATACAATATCTCCAATATCAATGAGAAGTTTAGTGCAGAAATCAGGCTCAGGACAGGAAATATGACTACAGAGGTGTGCCCCAGCAAAGAGGCCTTTTTATTAAGAAGGAAGCAATGAAATTAGCAATAAACTTTGGAGGAGGAGAAGTACAGTTGGTAAACGACTGGTTTTAGCAAATGGACAGGTGATGCAAAAAAAAATGTCAGAAAATTCAATAGGATGGGGTTGTTCCTTTGAAAGGAGTGGTTCCAAGAAACTGGAAATGAAGTAGTTCAACCACCCGGGAGGAGGAGATACCATATGTCTCAATTCTGGTCAATTTTTTTTTTCAATACTCCGCAAATTCGATATAAAACAACCTTTTATTACAAGGGCATATGAAACCCGGAAAACCTACCAGAACCGTATTTTTAGTAAATGGGTTTAATTACAACTCGCTTCTTTTACATAAACAGAACCGGTTTTTCTACCCAAAATTTACAGGATACAGA
This sequence comes from Tetrastigma voinierianum, assembly GCA_016808115.1. Classification (NCBI taxonomy): domain Eukaryota; kingdom Viridiplantae; phylum Streptophyta; class Magnoliopsida; order Vitales; family Vitaceae; genus Tetrastigma; species Tetrastigma voinierianum. Next base: position 69,551 of record JAEQBH010007756.1, on the reverse strand, counting down.
ATAAAGCCAAATTTGGCCCCTTTTTTCTCTCAACTTAATTTTTGGACCTGCTTTCTAAGTTTTCTATGGTAATTTTCATATCAGAAACTCTCACACTCTGGTCACTCCTCTCTCTCCCCTTCTTCCATTTTCCACGATAGAGGGAGTAAAGCCCACAGAGAAAATCTCCTACGAGGGCTAAACCCCACCTAAGTACACATGCAATGCCATGTCTTCACGTAAATCTACACCATTCAAGTAAACATTATGCAATTTTTTACATGGAATGCCATATGCCAAGCCCCATGTGCCTCGAGTCCTCACCGACCCTGCACGTGCATTTTGTCATGTATGAAAATTATTTAAAACAAAGGTTTTTGTTTTAGTTCTCGCTGGTCTGCTGGACAGACTCCGATAAAATGTTAGAATCACCTCTCCACACATATTTCATTTTGGATGATCCCAGTACTGTGACAACCCGATATATTTCATTTGGACAAACTCTGATAGTATTTTTTTGGACAACCATCCGATAAAAACTACTTGTTCAAAGTCATGTCGTGCACTCACACCCGATATACACGATGTCCCCCCATTTACATGAAATGCAATGTTACTGCATATTATTTACTTATTTCATGCATGCATAAACCAATATTACTCCCATAAAAACTGCATGGTATTCAAACAAGAATTAATCATGCAAACTGGTTTTTTTTTTCCATATATCCAGCTTAGAAAATTGCATGCACTAATAACACTATTTTCCCATAGAATTCACATGTTATCAACCAAGAAGGTAAACATATAACTGGATTTTCTTTCCAGCTTTCTAACCAGAAAACAGTATGCATTATTAATGATTTTTACACATAACCTATTATCAATAAGAATAAGCATGCAAACTGGAAATTTTTCCAGATTTAAAGAAAAACAATATACTTCTACCATTTATCGTTCAAAACTACATGTTATCAACTACACAAGCATGCAACTGGAATTTTTTCCAAAATTTCCAGCTCAGAAAACAGCATGCATTTACCATTACTAATTCAAAACTACATGTTATCAACCAAGAATAAGCATGCAAAACTGGGAATTTTTTTCAAATTTCCAACCTAGAAAACATGACAATATTTACTAACAAAACTACGTTATCAGTCAAGAATAAGCATGCGAACTATAATTTTTTTCTAGATTTCTAGCTCAAAAAAACAGCATGTATTTCTACCATTTCTCATACAAAACAGCATATTATCAATCAAGAATATAACACATGCAAACTGGAAATTTTTCCAAATTTCTAAACAAGAAACAGTAGCACACAAATCCAGCATACTATACATAAACTGTAAAACCCAAGAAGAGTTCGAAAAGTGGCAAAACGGTAATGTTAGCGAATAGGTAATAAAAAGCTAACCTAGAAATTTTCGAGATCTCGGATGATGAAACGGACTTCACCGTTAGAATCATCTCGTAGAATCTAGCTACCCTGTCGAATTTTGTTGGATTCTGAGACAATCGGAATTTCACGCTTTTCGAGGTACAATGGGTCGAGTGACATTTAGCATGATTCCACATGGCACCATGAGCTGGTGCCACATGGTACCATGGAGGATCACCACATGGGTGGTGTGGGAGAAGCCACCCAGCAATATAAGATGTGGCTACTTGTCACATGCATGTATTTGCCACCATTGTGACAAGTGTCGCCAAGTTATGAGCATTGAAAAATATATATCTTAGGAGGGGGAACCAACAATTCAAGAGAGAGAGAGCAAAACAGTATAGTGCTGAAATCAAGGAGGAACAAGAGCAAAGGTGGAGTGAAACAAAAGAAAGTTGTCCACAAATTTTTATGGTGTTCCACATTTGGGTTCTTAGACTCAAGAAGAAGTTACCACTAAGAGAGCTACCAGTAGGTACCAAGAACGGAGGATTCAGCTTCACGCCTCCAAGAGGTAGGGGTTTCTCCCACTGATTCCTTTGCATTTAAGGTCGTGTGCTCTGTCTCTGGCCTCAAGTGGAAATGCTCGGGTTGTAATTGAACTGTGTTGAAATTACCCTATTTTGATCTAATGACAGCTTAATCTTTAGGATTGGTTTTTGGGTGTGAATTAAAGGGAATTTGGTAGTGGGTCCTTCAGGTAAATTATAGCCACATTAGTGAACTTGAAGTTAGGTTTTTAAATTACCCAACCCAACTCATAGCCCAAGTTATAACCCACTGCTAAGAGTCTCAAGTGAGAAGAAGCAAAGGTTAGTCCCACAGAGGTCACGGCAATAGGGTCAACTTATTAGAGGTCAGCCGGCCAGAGGTCAGCTAGCTAGAGGTCAGTCGACAAGAGGTCAGCCGGCCAGAGGTTAGCCGACCAAAGGTCAGCCAGCTAGTGGTCAACCGGCTAAGGCTGGCTAACTCGAGGCCTCCAACTCTGACAATAACTTCTTTCCATCCCAACCCATTCTGGGTGTTCTCACTTATATGTGGAAAGCCCATTGAGTTGCTTTCTCCAGCCATGTATCCGTGGAGGCTGAGAGGGAAAATCATAACCTTGCTGAAAATTATGTTTTTCGCAAAGTGTGCAAGTTGCTTGGTTGTGTCAATGTGAATAGCCGGGTTTTGACATGACCATTGCATGACATGTTGTAAGCTATTGTATTGGGTAGGAATTGCCATGAGTTAGCCTAAGGAAGGTTGTATGACATTATTTGCTTAGTCATGGATTGATGAATGTTAATGCTTGATACGAGATCTATATATATTGGCATGAAATATGGTGAACTTATGTGCTTGTGATATATGTTTTCATGGTACTTGATATGAAGTACAACTGAGGAGAATGGTTCGTTTAGTGTACATCATATGTGTAACATAAGAACATGTAGTAGCATTAGCATTGCATATGAACAGGGACATCACATTATGTTGGGTGACATCACATTATGTTATGCTGGGTGTATGGTATATCATCCATCATCAAATACATGAATGGTAGTGAGCTTAATTTCAAAAGACTCCACGCTAATCAATAACTCACACAAAAATATAAAAAGGGAAATATACTTAATGGTGTGGGCGAGTGTGGTTATGAAGGCGAATCCCTGTAGGTGAAAAGCCTAAAACAGCTATTATTAGGCAACAAGAGACCAAAGTAGCAGATCTGTAAAAAGTCTGCTCCAAAAGAAAACACACTGGCCATGGATATCACATAGACTTCTAGTTGTGTGATAGGAGCCTGATTAACTCTGATTAGCTGACATTAGAATTGATTGGCATTGGTGGAGCCGATAATGGCTCTAAGATATGTGTGTCATTGGTACTACTAGTGACTTGGGTTGTCACACTTAGCATAGAACACGTATGAGGGAGTCAAGAGTGACTCGATAAGGGCATGAAGACATTTCATGAATAAGATGATAAGAATGATTCAAGGGGAGATTTTACTTGCATGAAGGTTTGTTCAGGCACCATCAGACGGCACTTAGGTGGGGAGTAACCCTTGTAGGAGATTATCACTATCAAGACACTCGTCATGACCCTTTCAGTAATGTGTCCGATGCGAAGGTCGACCCTCATATATGGGACCGGGCATGGGATGAGGCTCTGATGCAGCCTTGTTTCACCTGTTTCTGTCTGTCGTCAAACCCACAGTTGTACATTTTATTAAGAACCAGAATGAATCATTGATCAGAAATGGTCCACAGAATACTAGCATTTGCAATCCGCGAGGTGGAACCAGTCCAATATATATAATAATGAGTGTGGAGACGGACAACTGATATCCACAAAGTCAATTGTGTCGACGGGTTTGCCAACGAGACCCCGATGTGGGCGTCAAGATAAACTCAGGTCTAACCTACACTAAAATTATTATAGTTTTTGGCATCCAAAGTGCTCAAAATAATCACGCTTGTCCCAAACTGGCGAACCGGCCTCATGTCAAGTGGCTAGTTCCACACACATTGAGTCGCCAGACAAGGATATCCTAAGTACAAAGAACCCAAGCATGTCGGAGTGCACACCAACTCCTCCTTTCCTCCCATTCTTCTTTCTTTTCTTTTCTTCTTCTCTTTCCCTTTCTTTCCTTCCTCTCCTTCACTCCCTACTCACGAACCGGGCTTCCACCTCAAACCACCAAAATTATTTGACATGTGTGTAGACGCCACCACTCAACCACTCTGACACATGGAAAACTAATGTCATGTGTTCTCCATGCCCTACTTACATCCACCAATTCATGTAAAGCCTGAGGGCATGACACTCGCCCACCCATGTCACAGTAGAACCCCACCTGAAGGCCACATGGCACATGCCTTCTCCTCCCCCCCCCTGTATGCCATGTGTCACCAGGATTCGCCCGAACACCTCAAATACGTGAAATTCAATCGCTCCCAATTCAACAAATCTGACGACGCACCTTGATTTCACGAGACGACCAACGACGAACCAGACGTCATCCGAGATCTGGAGAAATTCTAGACTTCATCACTGTCCTCAGAATGGTAACCTCGCTCGCACACCTGTAAGCCAATCTTCCCCCTTAAAAGAATTTTGTCCTCAAATTCACACATACACACACTACTATATACATATGCAGAGTTATTTAACATTTAATGACTAAAACCACGCACTGGCCCTTGGAAGAGAAAGGATATTATACAAAAGATCGTATCCTCACGCTCCCACGCTTACTCCTACCCATCGACCAGCAAACATAACACTCACTAGCCTCACAATCTTGCATCGCAAAACATGGTCTCGGCTATCCAAAATACGCACAAGGCCCTCCTCGAAGGTCCCATCTACATTGACAACAAGCTCTCCCTAATCCACAAAATACATGAGTCAAAGATCCTGAGTATACTCGTATTGAGACTTGAAACACCTCGACACCCCGATAAGTTCCTGGTAAAGCACTCCAGATGCAACTATGCCCACCCTCTCGAGTATCTGGAAGGGCCCAATATACCTTGGCGACAACTTCCCTCGTTTGCCAAACCTGACCACCCCTCTCTTCGGCATCACCTTCATGAAGACGTGATCACCCACCTCAAACTTTAGAGGTCGTCGTCACCCGTCGGCGTAACTCTTCTGCCGGCACTGAGCTATGAGAAGATGCTACCAGATCATACCCACCTTCCCCGAGGTGTTTCTAATCAGATCTGGACCAGTGATGGAGCCTCTGCACCTCTCTGGCCCAACATTTGATCGGCAGCGGCCTCCTATAGAGAGTCTCAAGGGTGCCATTCAACAGCAGACGCCAGAGGGCAGTATGACGGCTTGACCACCCAAACGTGAACACAAGTACCATCCTATGTGTGTTAGTAACTCTACACTCACAAATTCCAGACAACCTCTGTGCCATCAACCGTCAACTTACATGACGTCAAATTCTAACATGTCCATGGCCCTCAGGTCCATTATGAGTAGGATCCCTGAGATCCCTAACTCACAACCCCCACATATCTGATCAACCCTCACCCTAATCCCTAAGGAGGGAAACTCACATACAAAGACTTTTCTAAGGTTTCAACTTCTAGGCCGCAACCTTTCATACGTGATATGGCGATAAGCATAAATATGAAGCACGAGGAATTGAAACAGTCTCGTCGAAGTCACGAGGATTGAAGCATTGTATGCAGTTGATCGACAAGCCCGGCTATGGTACCCTGATATCCTTACCTGAGGCGATCCGGAGTGCGTGCCGCCGGTGACGGCATGATGATAGCTATCATACACCACATCACGGTAGAAATCCCGACCTATGAGCCTTGCCCTTGACCTCGACCCATGTCCTGGTCCATGTGGGTCGTCTATGAATTAGTAGGTGCTCGTGCAACACCTTGGGGCCCGACACCGATTCCCTTGGCCCATCTTTGAGGAGTAAAGAGGAATAAGCGCATTTGCGTGTCCCACTAATGATTGGGGTTTGTGATGTCCATGGAATTACCGAGGATCCATGCCTGCAGGCAATCGATCTAAAGTGTGTATTTGGTGACAATGGAAACACGCTCTGTCATGGTAGACTAGGAGCCTTGAAATTAATCCCCACCTGGATGATTAACCTTGTGTGACCTGTGAGACCACCGGATAAAACTAAGGCCAGTAGACACGGGTTGCAAACCTAGAATTCCACATGGATCTCGAATGATGATGAGGGGACAAGCCAGTTGAGTTTGTCTCAGAAATCTAAGTATAGTCGAGATTTAGTCAAATTCAGGAAGGTCGGAGTGCGTGTTCGAGGACAAGCGACGGCCAGGAATGGGGCGGTGGCGTGGAGTTGTGCCGTAATGGAACTGGGGAGAGGACACTTGGCACTTGGGTGGAGCGAGGAGTGTCCACTTCTATCTTGCGTAGGAGAGATGAGTGGTAGGAGAGGGTGGGCATGAATGACATGTGGGATACTATGTGTCATGAGGAGAGAAAGAAGAGGTGTTCTACACCTAGATAAGTATTCTCCACCTAAAGCAATTTGTTCGAGGGAAAAAAAAGGAGAAGAAAAGAGAAAAAGAAAAAAAAAAACAACGGAAAGGAAGGAGAACCAGCAATTCTTTGACTATGGCTTGAGGGTTGCGGCCGGTGGTAGTTTGCACCTCGAGAGTGAGGGGTTCTCTCTACTCCGGTTAGTCTTTGTTTAAGAGCCATGAAATGGTCATGACGGTTAGCCCGAGTAGTGGACTGGTTTAAAGAATAATTTCGATAGAAATTGTTATTGGTTGGGACTGGTTTCCGGGTCTATGTAGTTTTCAAAACTGCAATTCTGGAACTTATTGTTGTACTGTAGTTTGGGATCTGAGCGGGATGATCTTGGTTGTGTACTATGCATGTTGTTTTCTGAGTTTGGAGATTGAGATCCAGTTTTTGTGTGTATTGATTGTTTGAATAACATGCAGATTGTGTGAGAAAATGATGTTAATATATGCATGCTTGTTATATATTAACGTGATGCTTGGTGTGAAGCATGTATTATGAGTGTTGCATGTAGTTCCCATCGTGCATGTAACATGAGATATTATGCAGTGACATTATCATTGCATGTGCACGGGGTCATCGCGTGAATCGGGTGTGAGTGCATGAATCCTGGGTATTCGGAGGGTTGTCCAATAACAGTGATTCGGAGGGTTGTCCAATAAATTATATCGGAGGGTTGTCCATATAAAATATCAATCGTCGGAGTCGGCCCAATTGATATATATCGGAGGGTTGTCCACAAAATAAGTTATCGGTCGGTCCACTGGCCCATATTCGGAGGGTTGTCCACGGTTAAAAACAAATACCTTTGGTTGGAAATGGTTTTCTCATACATGGGAAATTGCATGTATGAGAGAGTTAGTGAGGATTGGGCATGACATAAACATTCATATAGAGATATGCATATTTTATATGAATGTGTGTGAATGATTTTATGGATTATGCCATTGCATGTGCACTTAGGTGAGAGTGGCCCTTATAGGAGACTTTCTCTGGGCATAGCTCACCTCGTTGTGGGAAAAATATTTTCGGGCAGGTACACGAGAGAAGGCACTTCATGAGGTCTTAGTTGAGGAGAAGATCTAAAGATGGCTTATTGTGTTCTTTTGTAAATTTATGGGTAGAAAACCTAGTTTTTGTTTAAAGCGAAGCGTTGTTAAAGTTTTGTACTTATGATGTAAATAAGTTGTAATTTAAACTCAGATTATATGTTTTAATACAATTTTGGTAGAACTTCAATAATCTTAGCAGGGGATGTTTGGTTGCGATACGAGATCATAGGAAGTTGCTTTATTTCGATCCCATGCATAAGCCGAACTTTAAGACTGATTTTTTGTTGGTAATTAAAGAGAATTTGGCTCTATTTCCTTCTGGTATATTGTATCCCCATCATTAATCTTGATGGAGGCTTTCGAATCACTAAAATCGGACCTCTCGATGAGTTATGGCCTTTTTTACTCATACAAAGTGCGAGAGGATGATGTGTGAGCCCCAGCCTGTGGCCGAGCCCGACCTCCTTAGTCGAGTTAAGGCGCTCTTACGCATATGAGCCTGACCTCGTGCGAGTTGAGCTGACCTCTTTGAAGTCGGGCGGAGCTCTTAAAATGGTGACCTCTTGTGCGGAGCTAAGGGGCGACCTCTTTGAGGTCGAGTTGAGGCTCTCCCTGCGTGGTGACCTCTTGTCTTGGCCCGAGTTGACCTTTTTGGTCGGTGGGCTCTCTGCATGGCCCGAGGCCTGCTTTTGTGTGCGGGCGGGCCCCGACCTCTTTAGTCAAAGGGCGAGCTCCTCTGCATGAGTTGACACTCTTTGAGTAGTCTTGGGGGTAGCCTCTTTGAGTCAATGGGCGAGCTCTCCTGCATGAGTTGACCTCTTGGCGCTGGGGCCCGAGGCGAGCCTCTTTGGTCGGAGGCGGGCTCTCCTGCGCTGGGGTGACCTCTTTGAGGCGAGTCTTTGGGGCTCTCTGCATGAGCTGGCCTCTTTGTGCAGTTGAGCTCTTGGCCAGGGCTCGACGGGGGGGTGGTTTGTGTGGTGGGGGGCGGCCTCCGCCCAGGCTGGAGGCTGCCGTGGGGCTCGGCGGGAGATGGGCTCGGGTGGCATGACCGGGATGACCATTACTTTTACAGTCAAAGAGTCAGTTTTCACGTTCGGTAGACTATGGAAAGATATTTGGTCTAGAATCCATCCATATATGGCTCAATATAATGCCAGCTCATATTGTGTTCAAAAGATGAAAGACGGTAGGTCCGCATGCATTACGCATGTCGATTCTTTACGCTCATATGAGCGCCCGACTTCGGATGGCCATAACTTCCTCGTCAGTTCGTTTCAATTCTTGAACTCTATGGGGAATCTCCTTGGGTCTAAATTTGACCACATGCTTTGTGGATGGCATTTGGTGCTCCAAGTATGGCCCGGGACAGAGCCTCTTACGGACGATCGACCTCCTTTGGCCGAGGCGGCCTCGTCTGGGGAATGAGCTCGGCAGCGCCCGACGCCGGGATGATCACTTAACTTCCTGGGTGAGTCAGTTTTGCCGGATTACGTGACTATGGAAGATCTCTGAGTCTAGAATCTAACCATATGCCTGTGGATGGAATTTGGTGCTCACATAGTTTTCCAAAAAGTTGACCATTGCACTAAGTGCACTAATTACTAGAATCTTGAAGAGAGGGACTGTTATGTGTCATTGCTTAATAGCGAGTGACAGCGGCTGAATATGTGTGAATGAGGCTATTATATAGCTTGTTGAAGGTTACCTGTGAAAAAAAAAAAAAAAGGACCCCCGGGATTTGGGGTGTCACAGCTTGGCATCAGAGCCTAGGTTTATAAATACCTGGTAGACACTTGATCTGCTGCCCGATGCTTGATTAGGTATCAGGAAAATTTAGGTACACGATTACCTTGGGCTAAATGGGCATGGGTTTAGATCATGCATCCATTGTGCATTCTGATGAATTGTTGCATGATATTATGCTATATATTATGTGAATTATATGTTTAGTGAATAGTATATAGGAAGTATTGAACACTAGGGTGAGAAGTTAACCTTAGGGGTTCGGAAAAATAAATAAATAAATTGCTATTTGATATAGGTAGATGGCCGAGGAGTCAGGAAGGGACGAGTCGCCCATGGGCACACCACTGTTTTTTTGCTCGGCGGGCCTTTATAGGGGCCATGGGTCTTCTGTTCTTTGCCATTCACCGGGCTGAACTGGTGTAGTTGGGGACAAGGGAGGGAATGAATAACCTCGAGAGGTTTATGGCAAATCATCTTCCCGGCATTTAGGAGGGGAGGGGACCCGATGGTGGCGGACCATTGGTTCAGACGGGTTAGAGGATTTAAGAGGCTATGGAATTGCCTCGACATTACAAAGATTAGGCTAGCTACATTTTCGGCCTAGAGGATTAGTCCAGTATGGTGGGACTAGGTTAAAAGCTCTCAGAAATTTGGAGAGCAATGACATGGGAGGAGTTTAGGGCGCTCTTCATGGACAAGTTTCGGCATCTTGGAACATCTGGCTTGGGAGTTCCTTGAGTTGAAAGCGAGGGGGACGATGATGACGGTACTCGAATTACATGGCTAAGTTCTGATTAGCGCGTTCGGGGACGATTGTGTGGCCTCGGTTGTAGCGAGGGTGAAAGTTCGAGATGGTTTTGAGAGTTGTCCGTCAGGAGGCGAGATTGTGGGACTTCTCCTGCGAACATGGATTCTATGGTCGGAATGACTTTGGCCGCCCAGAGAGATAGATGATGCTTTCGGGAGCATTGAGATAGTCGCTGGTGATAAGCGGAAGGAGGGTGGAGTCTTGGTACAGGGGAAAAACAAGGGCTTACATCCCGGCCAAGGGTTACCGGGACGGGGCGTGGCTTCGAGGTGAGAATCCAGATCAGGGCTCCTAACCAGTCAGGACCGATGACATGTTATCATTGCCATAAGCCTGGACATGTGAGACGGGATTGCCCGCTGAGGCAAGGATCCCAGAGTCATGGGATACCTCAATCCCAGTCATCAGTGGGACACACTTAGACACAATATGTTCCTTCTTACCCTAGCATGGGCGGGGAGGAACATATATGAGTCGGGGGTGCGACCGGGCGCCGGTTGTTTCGCGGATAGGTCGAGAGGCCCGGAGCATGGAGTCGAGGGGTTGAGGGGCAAGGACCACAGGCCGGGACTTTAGGGACCCAAGGGCGTGTTTACACCATTACACCACGAGGCCGGAGCCACGGTCAGAGTCGGTTATACGGTATGTTTCTACTCTCTCGCCTATAGCGAGTATTATTTAGTCACAGTGCATCTCATTCATTTTCTTTGCATCTTGTGTGAATGATCCTAGGCTTAAGGTTGAATCCTTGAAAAAGCCGGCGCATGTGAGGGTTCTCCTAGGAATTAGGCGAGGATTGATCGGATATGTCGAGGATGTCAGTTAGAGATCTAAGGATTCTACTTCACGGTGGATCTTCAGGTTATGGACATGTGCGGACTTTTTGATGTCATTCTTGGCATGTGGATTGGTTGTGGCACACTTAGAGTCGTCATTGATTATGTGATCGTGGGAGGTTCTTGCCTACACCGCGGGATGGTATTTGTATTACCTTTCAAGGGGATAAGCATGATGCTTTACCTCGGGCCGTGTATGACTCTAGGTGGCACGAACAGTTAATAGGTTGGCTAGTAAGCCTTACCTTGGAGGACGAGGCAGGACAGGGTTTGAGTCTACCTCGGGTGGTATGTGAGTTTGAGGATGTTTTTCCAGACGAGTTACCGGGATTACCTCCTCAGAGGGATGTAGACTTTGTCATTGAGCTACACCTTAGTACGTCGCCCATTTCTATGACTCATAGAATGGCATGATTGGTCAGAGAACTCAAGGTCGGATCTACGAGGGGATTATTGGACAAGGGTTTCATTAGGCCCAGGCACTTCACCTTGGGCGCTCCGGTTGCATTTGCTAAGAAGGATAAGACCACTTGACTATGCATTGACTATCGACCAGTTGAGCAGGTGACAATCAGAATCGGTATCCTTCTGAGGATTGATATTGTTTGTCGATTTGAGAGGGGCGCGAGTGTACTCTAAGATGAATCATAGCAGGTACCATCGGTTGAGGGTAGGGAGACGGGATATCTAAGGCGGTCGGAGCGCGGTATGGGCATTTCAAGTTCACAGTGATGCCCTTCGGATTGACGAATGCACCAGTAGCATTCATGGATCTCATGCATAGGGTCTTCCACCCCTACTTAGATCGATTTCTGGTAGTATTCGTGGAGGATATCTTGATCTACTCCGAGACAGAGGAGGATCATGAGGATCTCTTGAGGGTTGTTCTCCAGACCCAGAGAGACCATCAATTGTATGCCAAATTCAACAAGTGTGAATTTTGGCTTATTGAGGTGAGATTTCTGGGACACGTTGTGTCAGCTTCAGGTGTGTCAGTAGACCCTAAGAAGGTTGAGGTTGTTATGAGTTGGGAGAGGCCGAAGTTGGTCTTCGAGATACGCAGTTTCTTGGGATTGGTGGGATATTACAGGAGGTTCATTGAGGATTTCTCATTCGCCGGCACTATGGCCAAGTTGATCCGAAGGAGGTCGAGGGATTTGAGTGGAATGACTCGTGTGAGAGGGCATTCCCGGGGTGAAGAGAACGGGAGGCTTACTTCGAGCCTGCAGGTAGACTAGTCGAAAAGGGGGACAGGAGTACTCGGTCTTGTAATGATGCTTCAAAGGACGGGTAAGGATGTGTTTTGATGCGTCCAGGAGGTAATGACTTATGGTTCTCTACAGTTGAAGAATCAAAGGGCGAATTACCCTACACACTTGAGCATGGGAGTTGGCGGCCATTGTCTTCGCCTTGAGATTTGGAGCGCACTAACATCTGCGGAGTTCGAGTTGTACTCGGACCATAGTCGAGTATATTTTCACCGCAATGGGACCTCGATATGAGGCAGCGGATGGATGGAGTTCTAGAGGGATTACGACTTCACTTTGCGACTACCATCCTGGCGAGCGAATGTGGTAGGCCCGATGCACTGATCGGAAGTCCGCGAGAACGCGTGGCTAGTATGGCTTACTGGAGTGGCGGATGCTTTCGAGGCGTGGGACGGTTGGCCTCATTCACGGCCGGGCTCGAGTGCGTGGGGGTTTAGTAGCTACATCATCTTTGTTGAATGGGTGATCGAGTCCGGTGGGGGCCAGCGAATGGTGTCCATCGAGGGACCCAGTACGATCAGTGCAGTGACGAAATTTGGACCATCCGCGCGGTGGTAGTCTTCGGTATAGAGGGCCGGGTAGTAGTTCCCCAGGTTGGCCAGTTTGAGAGGAGTCTCGAGGAGTTCCATTGCTCTCGTTTAGCGGTCATCGGGTGGCACGAAGATGTATCGGATCTTGGGTGCCGATATTGTGGAGAGGGATGAAGGGGGCACGTTGGGGATTTTGTTCATACGGTGTCTCACTTTATCGGCAAGTAAGCAGGAGGCACCGGAGGCCTCTTGGGCTACTCCAGCCATTGAAGGTAGCAGAGTGGAAGTGGGAGCATGTCACGATGGACTTTGTGACTCACTTACCACGAACATCACGTACACATGATGCGGTGTGGGTCATAGTGGACCGGCTCACTAAGTCGACACATTTCCTGGCGGGTGTCGATGACGCTTTTGTTGGAGGAGGAGGGTGGCGAGAGCATATCACGAGAGATTGTTAGGTTACATGGAGTACCAGTATCCATCGTATCGGACAGAGATCCCAGGTTCACGGCACACTTTTGGAAGAGTTTCCAGAAGGCCATGGGGACACAGTTGATGATGAGCATCGCTTTTCATCCACAAACAGATGGTCAGTCGGAGAGGACTATACAGGTTTTAGAGGACATCTCTTTGCGAGCATCGTCACAGATTTCAAGGAGTAGGCCCGGGAAGAGCATTTGCCCTTGGTAGAATTTGCCCTACGACAACGGGTTATCGAGGCTGAGCATACGAGATGGCACCCTATGAGGCCTTGGGAGGCCGTGTAGATCTCAGATTTGTTGGGCCGGAGTGGGAGAAGAGAACTCCACCCGCGGGTGCGACTTGATTCGAGACACCACAGAGAAAGTGGGTCTGATACGGAAGCGTCTTCTCACGGCTCAGAGCCGACAGAAGAGTACGCCAATAAGTGGCGACGACCTCTAGAGTTTGAGGCGGGTGATCATGTCTTCTTAAAGGTGATGCTAAGAGGGAGTGGTCGGTCGTGTGTGAAGCCCATCGCCGGGTTTATTGGGCCCTTCTAGGTACTCGAGAGGGTGGGGGCAGTTGCATATCCCGATTAGCATTACCGCAGAGGTTGCTCAGTGTCCATGAGGTATTCCATGTCTCTGTGCTCAGAAGTACACTCCCGAGGATCCGGCTCATGAGGGGTAGGCGAGGCTTGTTATTGATGAAGATGGGACCTTCGAGGGGAGGGACACGTGCACGTGTATGGATGGCCAGGAGCGGGTTTACGATCTGGCCCCGTGAGGCTAGTGAGGGTGTTGTGGAAACACGGAGGTGGAGGAGCGACATGGGACCATGAGGCATAATGTGTACCCAGGAGATATCCTTTCCTCTTTGAGGACGGAGTCGATGGTTTAGTCATTTAGCATTTAAATGGTATTACATATGTGATTGTATGTATATGTGTGTGGCCAATTTCGGAATGAAATTCTTTTAAGGGAAAGAATGTGGGGACCACAGGGGATAAAGTAAAATGATAGACACGGGTTGCAAACCTGGGAATTTCTCTAGATCTCGGATGACGACGTGGGACATACCGTTGAGTTTGTCTTGCGAAATCTAAGTAAATAGTCGAATTTCGTCAAATTCCTAGAAGGTCAGAATTGCACGTATTTCGAGACAAACGACGACGAATGAGACGTGGCATGGAGATGCATGCCATGTGGAACCTGAGGAGAGGACACTTGGCACTTGGGTGGAAGCCAAGTGTCACACTTCTATCTTGCATGAGAAGATAGTGGTGGGAAAGTGGGCATGAATGACGTAATGGGATACTATGTGTCAAGAGGAGAGAAAGAAGAAAATTACACACACTGGAGTAAGTATTCTCCACCTAAAGTAATTTGTTCAGGGGAAAAAAGAGGAGAAGAAAAGAGAAAAAGAAAAAAAAAAGAAAGACAACGGAAAGGAAGGAGAACCAGCAATTCTCTGATTAACAAGCGGAAGGAATTACGGCGGTGGCAGTTTGTACCTCGAGAGGTAGGGGGTTCTCTCCTACTCGAGGATTTAGTCTTTGTTTTAAGAGCCATGAAATGGTCGCGATGGATTGCCAGGGAAGTAGTGAGGGTACAGTTTAGGAAATAATTGACCAGAAATTGTTGTTAGTTAGGACCGGTTGCAGATTACGTAGCCAGTTTTAAAGGCTGCGAGTTAGGCCCGATTGTTGTCTTTGTAGTTTGGGATCGAAGCGGGATGATCTTGTTTGTGTCTCTTATGCATGTTGTTTCGAGTTTTGGAGATTGAGATCAGGTTTTGGCATGTTATTCTTGTTGAATACATGCAATTGTGTGTGAGAAAATGATGTTAATATATGCATGCTTGCATTATATATTAACGTGATGCTTGTAATTATTGAAGCATGTATTATGAGTGTTGCATAGTTCCCATCATGCATGTAACATGAGATATTATCTGACAACATTATCATTGCATGTGCAGATCATAGCGTGAATCGGGTGTGAAGTGCATGAATACAATGGGTATTCGGGTTGTCAATGGGTGATTCGGAGGGTTGTCAATAAATTATATCGGAGGGGTTGTCCATATAAAATATCATCGTCGGGTCGGCCAGTTGATATATATCAGGAGGTTGTCAGCGCCAATAGGTTATCAGTCGGTCTCATCTATTATATCGGAGGATTGTCCACGGTTAAAGAAATACCTTTGGTTAGAAATGGTTTTCTCATGCATGGAAAGTGCGTGTATGAAGAGTCGATGAGGCCCCGGGCATGACATAAACATTCATATAGAGATATGCGTATTTTATGAATGTGTGTGAATGATTTTATGGATTATGCCATTGCATGTGCATAGGTGGGAGTAGCCCCTTATAGGAGGAGACTTTCTCTCTTGGGCATAGCTCACTTGTTATTAGGAAAAATATTTTTCGAAGTCTTTGGAGGTACACGAGAAGGCACTTCATGAGGTCTTAGTTGAGAGAGGGAAGATCTAAGAAAAGATGTGCCCATTGTGTTCTTTTGTAAAATTTACGGGTAGAAAACCAGGGTTTTATTTAAAAGTGACTGTTGTTAGAAGTTTTGTACTTGTGATGTAAATAAATTGTAATTAGAAACTCAGATTATATGTTAAATACAATTTGGTAAGGGTTCAATAATCTTGACTTGAGGGGATGTTTAGTTCGCGTACGAGATCATAGGAAGTCGACTTTATTTCGATCCATGCATAGCGAAACTTTAAGACTGATTTTATTGGTAATTAAGAGAATTTGGCCACTGTTCCTTATAGTATATTAGCCCCATCGAGTAAGCTTGATGTAGGCTTCGAATCTGTTGGACCTCTATAGCGAGTTATGGCCTTTTTACCCGGAAAGTGAGAGGATGGCGTGGCCGAGCTCATCTAGGCGAAACCAGGCCTCCTTGGTCGAGTTAAGCTCTCTTGCATGGCGACCTCTTGTGCGAGCTGAGCTGACACCTCTTTGGTCGGAGGCGAGGCTCTCTTGCATGGGATTGACCTCTTGTGCGGAGGCGGGGAGTTGACCTCTTTGGTCGGTGAGGCTCTCTGCTGTGAGGCCGACCTCTTGTGCGGAGGAATTTGGGGGCCGAGCCTCT
Organism: Tetrastigma voinierianum; assembly: GCA_016808115.1. NCBI lineage: Eukaryota > Viridiplantae > Streptophyta > Magnoliopsida > Vitales > Vitaceae > Tetrastigma > Tetrastigma voinierianum. The sequence continues at coordinate 53,285 of JAEQBH010007756.1, read as the reverse complement.
TGGTCGAGCTGAACTCTCACATGGGCCCCGACCTCTTTGGCGATCTGCCGGGTGAGCCTCTTTGGTCGGAGGATTTGAGCTCTCTGCATGAGCTAACCTCTTGCGAGGGCGGGGGCGAGCCTCTTTGGTCGGGAGTTGGGCTCTCCCCAGATAGAAATTGACCTCTTTAGGCGATCAGGCTCTGCATGAGGTGGCCTCTTTGTGCGGTTGAGCTCTTCTGGTCAAGCTCGACGGGAATGGTAGTGTGGTGAGTGACCTCCCTTAATTTGGAGCTCTTAGTAGAGCTCGGCGGGGAATGAGCTACGGTACGCGCTAACCCCGGATGACCATAGCTTTCGTCGAGTTCGTTTCCTTCTTGGATCGGTCGACTACATGGAAATCTCTTTGAGTCTAAAATCCATCCATATATGGCTCAATATAACCTAAGCTCATATTGTGTTCGAAAAAGACGAAAGACAGTAGGTCCACAGCCGGTTACGCATGTCGATTCTTGCTATTATGAAGCGCCCGACTTCGGATGACCATAACTTCCTCGTCAGAACAAGTTTCAATATTCCTTAGACTCTATGGAAAGCTCCTTGTGTCTAGAATCTGACCACATGCATGTGGATGGCATTTAGTGCTCAAATATAGCCAAGCCAACCTCTTCTGGCCGATCTGACCTCCTTTAGCCGAGCTGACCTCGTCTAGGGAATGAGCTCGCATCCTGACTTGGTTGATCATAGCTTCCTCGTCGAAGTCTGTTTTTACATGTTCTTGAACTCTATGGAAGCTCTACGAGTCTAGGAATCTAACCATATTCCTGTGGATGGCATATGGTGCTCACATGGTTACGAAGGATTGACCATTTACTAAGTGCACTAATTACCCTCTAGAATCTTAAAGGAGGTGTTGTGTGTCATTTGTAATAAGCGAGTGACAACGTGAATATCTTGAATGAGGCTATTATATAGCTTGTTGGAAGGGTTACTGTGAAAAAAAAAAAAAAAGGGACCGGGTTTGGGGTGTCCACCGGACCCAGTGAAGCCACGACCACGTCCCACGAGATCAGTGTGAACAAAGTCTTTTGCTTCTTCTTAGAGCTAGAAGAAGGTTGACTCTCCTTCCTTTTAGCACTAGCACCTAAGTCTCGGATGCTCTACACGACGTCTACTCCGATGGCGGTATCGACCACCCAGAGTTCCCTCTTCCATATGAAGGATGATGTGCCATAGCCTCACGGGGTCACTTTCAGGTCCTCCTTGACCCCCGGTGTACTAGCACGTGCAATGGTAGACTACCGGCACCATGGCCTCTGAGGCTGTTGATCAAAAATAGGTGGTGTGCCCCATGGGCGACCCTTGCGTCCTCGTCCTCATTTTGCCATCTAAACAAGTCAAATGGTAACTTAAGAATTTTTTTTTTCTTTATTAGTTTTGCACTTGCCAACCACTAATCGCAGTTTAATTTAATTTAATTTTGAATTATCGTGTTTAGTATGTTTCAGAACCCACCCAAGGTTATGTTCTCCTAACCACACAGTGTTCATCATACGATTTATCATACAAGTTCAATAAATCAAGCACATATCACACACATCAAGAGACTGTAAATGGACTATTGATTAAATAGTCTATCTGTATATTTTTGCCCCGTTTGTGAACTAAATGTCTTTGAATGAGTCTCAATATATAGACAAATGAGTGTGATATTAGGGACACCCAGATATTCTGAAGTTTCACGAGGTTGACGGGTTGTCAAGCAGGACCCCGGGATAAGGTGTCACATAAACTGATGGGTTGACCTACACCAGAATTACAGGTTCACGGCATCCAAAGTACCCAAAAACACACCACAATTTGTCCCGAACTATTTTGAACCAGCCACGTGTTGGGTACTAAGCTCAGCCATGTCGTTGGCCACCAGACAGGATATCCCAAGTAGAAGAAGAACCTACATGTTGGAGTGCAGACCAACTCCTCCTCTTTTCCTTCCATTCTTATTTCCTTTTCTTTTCTTCTTTCTTCTTTTCCTTTCTTTCCTTCCTCTCCTCTTCACTCCCTACTCCACGAACCACCGAAATTGGTTTGACATAGGTGTAGGACACAACACGACCACTTTGACACGTAGCCAGAAACTAATGTCATGTGTTCTCCATGCCCTACTTTCATCCCTCGAATTCGTAGTAGGCTTGAGGGCATGACACTTGGCCCACCCATGTGCCGTGTCCCCCACTCCTAGTGCCACATGGCACCACGCCCCCTTATTACCCGCGTGCCGCCACATGGATTACTTCTAAACGCCTCAAAATATATGAAATTCCGATTGTCTCATAATTTAACGAAATTTGACGACGTACCTAGATTTCACAAGACAAACTCAACGGCGTAATCCGCGTCATCATCCGAGATCTAGAGAAATTTCTAGACTTACTGATGGTTTGTAATGGTAACCTTCGTTTGTGGTTTTGGGTTCACGAGCCATAACAGACAGAGCTGTGTGTCTTTTGGAGGACACTTTTAACTGTCAATGATTCGGAGATGGTGTGAGCATCTCTTTTATGGGTATATGGTGAGACACTTTTAATATTTAATATATTTGCATTTATCTCATAGATTATATTTTTAAATATTTATATTTTTATCCTTTAAATTTTATTTAATTATTTATGTTTTTTTTATAAAAATAAAGTTGCATTAGTTTATAAATTAAATTACATTTAATAACTAAATTGTCAATATATTTTAAATGCACCTTTTTTTTCCTAATTTGATTATATCTTCTACCAAGATCGACTTTCAAAATAAATAAGATATTTAATTATTATAGGTATTTTTAGAGAAAAAAAAATTATTCAAATATAAATGAAATTTATATTGTGTTAACATTTTAAAATTTTTAGAAGGATTAACGGATGATGATGATGATGATGATGATATTTCGTAAGATGAGGGTGTTGGATCTACTCAGGATGCGAATAGAGATTAGGGTCATATGATATATCATTTGATAATTTGAAGTGGTTTTTTTTTCAGACATATATGTTATTAAGTATCTACTTTATTGTTTTAGTATCATTTAGCTAGTTAGTTTGATACTTTGGATATAGCAGTAACTAACGTGTTTATATGTTCAAGTAATTTATTATATTATTATAGTGCTCCGACGTATTTATATATTTAAGTTTGTTTATTATTATTATATTGTTTAGACTTAGTTATTTTATATATTAATTATATTATATTTTTATTTGAAGAATGATCTAATTAAAGTAAAATTAATTTTTAGGCTTGTTTGTGTGTAATTGGATTGGGCTTATCGAAAGCTAATCCCAATAAAAATTACCTAGATTAAGTCTGATGTGTTTTGACCACGACGGATTTACCAAACCACAGGCAGTTTACGACTCTAGATGAGATGGTGATGCAAAATCACATTCACACTTGATTAGAGAGAGTTGTCTGAATTAGGATCTAGGAAAACTCAAGCGGTACCCCACTAGAAAACTATTTGTCACTAAAGCTTAAATTTCATTAGCACAAATATTTCCAATGAAAAATGTTTTCATGTCCTATTCGTAGCCTAGTGCATCGCTCAGTATCCCAACGAGCCCTAGTTTCCGTTACCCACCCAAAATTTTTCCTAATGAAATGCAAGTTCGTCAATGTAGGTTTTCCCTAACGAAATATTTTATCAATGAAAATGATATTTTTTATTGCTAAAAATAACAAAAATTTTCCAAAAGTCGTTGACAAATCCTCCTTTGTATCGCCAATGAAATTATCATTTTATAATTAAAAAAAAAAAAGTTTCCTAGATACTGAAGTCTTTTTCTTACAAAATATTTAATTTTTTTTTGTAAAAAATAATTTCACTAAAAAATATCTTTGGCGATAAAGAGTTTTTTATTGGAAAATATATAATCATGATTTGTCATATTACATATTTATTTTGTTACTATATGGACCTGAAAAATATTAAATATTTCATTTAAAATTTATTTTCTGACCAAAAATACACCTTACTTACTATAACTTTGTAGTACTATAAAAAAAAACCATACTTAATGATGATAATAAAAAAAGGTAAATGTGAACAACTAAATAATTATATAAAGTATTAGTCTAATAACATGTTCATTACAAAAACAAAGAATTAACATGAAAAAAAAAAAAAAAAAGATCCATCGTATACACATCATAAAGAAGAAATAAAGACTTATTCGTAGATGATGCAAGATCTCCTCAAGTTGTCGTTGATATTGCTGATCTCTTTGTTTTAGTACCAGAGGCAACCAGAGTGTTCATTTTAAAGCTTTTGTTGGGTATCAAATTGCTTTTTTAATCGAGGCCTCCACAAGTAGTTGAATCTCAAAATCTATATCTCACATCTTGAAAATATTTGTCTGAATTTGAAACCAGAAACTGGTTGAGGTCAAAACAAGATATTTAACATATTTCAATCAATGCATAAAAACATTCTCAAAAGAAGTTCCAATTTTTACGTCTTAGCCAAAAGCAGCCATGCTTCCACTCTAGCACTAGCTAGTGTAGGAGCTTCAACATCTTCCTCACCATGAATGCAAAAATAAAATAAACTAATATGATTGTTAATAATTTTAGTTTAGTTATCACATAAATAATAAACTTGTCATCACATAGGAAATAATATTAAAATAAACAAGAATGAAGTATAAATACCAAAATGGTAATACTTCAAAAGCATCAAAAATCCCATTTTAATTTTAAAGAAAAATAACCTTTTAAATAGAACATTTACAAATAATTGGAAAAAAAACATTTTTGAAAATAAATCTTGAAAAGAAAACGAAGCATATATTTTAAAAATACTAATATAATTCTCATTATTAAATTATTTAAATTCATCATCTTTAGTATTTTAAATATAGATGTATTGGATTTATCATATTTTGAACCAAGAGAGAAGCAGGTGTACTGATTTGAGCTATGCTCTTCAAACTGATTGGTGTCCCGTAATAATCCACCTAGAAAAGCAAGGTATGATAATTTAAAAGAAGGGAAAATGATTCAACCCAATGGGTAATAACTAATAAGCATAGAGTTGTACATCTCTAAAGCACAAATTCATATTCGAACGGTAATATATTGAAATATATCATAACTTCATCCAAATAAAGTACCTTATTGATATCATTTCTTCGCAAGAAAGAAACAAAATCTTGAAGATCACACAATACCAAGATATGCTCTTATAAATATCATTAACACATAAAATAATCATCCTTCAAGTACAAGTGAACTTAAAGGCCTTCAACAAGTTAAAAGAGATTATTCCCATGGAACCACACTTCCGAAGGAGATTCTGCAAATTCAGACTTGGAGAATAATCTCTTCTCAACTAATCAACATATTTCACAGTAAAAAGATTTTCGAACAAATGTTTTCATCTAAAACTAATCAAGAAAAATTCCTATCATAAGCATAATCTTATGTGAACATGTGATTTTGTTATTAGGCAGCATTCACAATAGAAACGTTCTAAGCCATGAGATTCTGTCTCCATTTATCTGATAAAAAAATATTATTTTTGGAACTGGCAGGCTTACTGTTAAAAATTGTTGATTTTTTACCTTTTGAATGAGGCGAAGGTGCTTCCCAGTTGATCATGGCCTCATATTTATCTCTAATAATTTTCTTGAATTTATATTTATATTGCTACGGAATGGCATGATTTCATCCAGGAATAAGGAAGAAGCAGAGTGAACACATGATGGAGACTGAAACAAAAACATACCTCAGAATTGATCTAGGATTGTTTGGAGTTGGCTCTACCTAATGGAATTAAAGTTCGTTCGAATAGTTTCAGCCAAGTACTTCCCCATTCTACCCTTCTGAATAATAATTATGAGTAGTCAATAAATATTTTTCTCTACCCTTATTCACTTCAATGGTAGCACACTAAAAGGCTCCTATTATGAGGACCAATGCAACAATAAACACACAAAGTATTGTGAATCCAAGAGTCACCACATCCGAAACAAACTTTTAACTCACTCTCATTTTGGCTAAAGTTAAAACACCAAATAGTTTTAGAAAGTGAATCTTTAATACAGCTTAAGAAATAAATACTTTTTTATTTCTAGTTAGTCTTGAAATCGATCCATCTCTGGTTTCTCATATGAAATAACACCAATAAACCTCGAAAGAGCTAAAAGGGAATCCTAGGTTCTATGTTGACAATTACAGGTTTTCCACCAAATATTTAGAAGCCTTCAAACCGAGAAAAATGCCTTAAGATAATAACAAAATTGCCCTTATTTATCTGCCGAGAAAGATCAAGGAACTCTTTAACTCCTCTGAAATTGAAAATTTAAATTTAACTACAACAATGAAAACTAGTCACCATTTGCTCATGAGTGTTTGCTGAAAATAATGAGAAAAGAATGTAAGGCGAATAATGAGGTGAGATTTGGATCCGCTCTTTAGAAAACTGCATTTCCTATAAAAGGAATGAGCTTTTAGGTTTGTACTGCTTTCTTTTTGTATTATCATAATTATTGGTGCTCAAATTTTTTGAAAAGTTTCCCAGCAACCAAACAAACACTGCAAATTAAGGCTCGAATATGCTATTGACCTCAAGGAGAGAGTAACTTATGCTGGAAGATTGTCTGCACAAGCGTTGTAGGCAAGAAAGACATCTCCATTTGAGCTCGGAGAAAGAGTTAGAGAAAAAACCTAACAAGTCTGTTGTTTGGTTTTATACTTATATTTGTTTCATTTTGTTTTAAGCTTTCAATTAAAAAAAAAATTCCCATGAATAGAGTCATCAAAGAAATGTCCTACTGACATTAATTTTTTTTTTGTTTCTTTTATAGCATTTTGCTTGTGTTGGGGCTTGAGATTAAACATATTATAATCAAATATTATTAATCTTAGGCAATGAGAGTTGGGTGATAAGAGATTATTGCTATTAGATAATTTTGTTTTACCGATATTCAGAAAATAATTAAGATAAAATTTTCTAGAAAATATCCAAATTTTTTATTGATTTTTCATGGAAATCTTCTACAATTCCGTATTTGTTTTCAAAAAATTTAATTTTTACTAATTTTTTTGTAACAATTTAATTTTTTTATTAATTTTATATTTGTAAATATAAAGTATAATTATTAAAAAACAAAATTTATAAATGAGACCAAATTATATTTTTAATATTAAATGTTTATTCAAAATGACTAAGAAATATTTATTTAAATAAGATATATTTTCATGAGTGCTCCTCAGACTGAAATAAATTTACTTATCTTTGTTCATAAGTCCAAAACTCAATTTAGTTTAGAGCAGGAAATGAGAATGGCTAAACATGGGAGGGAGGGTTCAGTCTGGTTACTACATTATATTAAAAAGTTGTTAACTTTAAAAAAAAGTTTACTTATCCATCTTTCCAGTTATAATTTTTTGTATATATATGATGATCAATTTATTATTCTTTTTCTTTTAAATTTTCATTTTAACTAAAACTTGAATAACTATGTGTATTCAAGTGGAATTAATAGTAAAAGTGTGATTTCAAAAAATTCATCAAGGGATTCTTAAGCCTAAAAGTGAGGATTATCGGTGTGTATATATATATATAAATAAAGAGTTATGATTTCTAAAAAATTCATCAAGGGATTCTTAAGAAAAATGGGGATTATCGGTGTATATATTATATAACTTATAATTAAGATTAAAAAAACTTAAGTAAAATATTAAAATTATAAGATTAATTATAAAATTAAAAATGAAAGGTTGAATTAAGAACTTTAATTAAGACTAAAAACTAAAAAGTAAAATACTAAAATTATAAAATTAATTATAAGTGAAAATGAAGATATAATTATAATCAAATTAAAATTAACAATAAGATTGGGGTTTAAATTAAGATAAAACTTAATTCAAACAAAAAATAAGATTCAAAATGAAATTAAATATTAAAAATGTAACAACTCAACCCAACCATGTAGATATTATTGATTTTGAGCTCAAAGGGCTCTCACGGCTTTAAAGAAAATTATTACTGCTTAAGTTGGGGAGAGACTAAATGCATATGATCGCAGAAATTTTCTCTGCTGCGATGTGGGATAATAAACCCCTTGCAGTGTGACACAATATCCTCAATTGTATTATAAGCGGGATCTTGAGTCAAGCGAATAGACCCTACATTGGTCGAGGATCGTATGATCATAATTTTTAATGACCTAGATCGACCATGCGTGTAGATGATACCCGCCCCGAATCCAAAAGGCTCTTATGACTTTAAAACACGTCTACTAAGTTGAGAGTGGTCCATACTTATATATTGCTAGAAAATTTCTTCTATATGTGACGTGAGATGTGACAAAAAATAATTGAAAATTTACTAAAAATAATATAAAAATAAATTTAACATTATCCTAAAGTTGTACTTTATTCATTTTATTAATACTTATCTTAAATTTGAATGATGAAAATTTATAATAGTTTCTGTGATGCCCCCGAATCGGGGGTCGGGTTGACCACCCAGATCAACTGTGGAGATACACTGTGTCTCATATCGCCAAGACATACCTTGGAGTAAAATGGCCACATTGGCCTTCTGTCATACTCATAATGTATATTTTATACGAGTTAATTCTGATTATCGGCGGGTGCTTTTCTTTCGATTTTTACAAAATGCATGTAGTAAGTATATGGCCATTTCTTCATCTCCTAAACCTCGGTAGAGATGCGTCAAGAGTCCCAAGTGAACCTTCGATTACACAGAAATAATTTTCCCTCGTGGGGTGGCTTGATACCCCGATGGTGTAATTATACTTTTGTGGAGTTCTCCCTACTTTAAGTGCACATGTAATAGCAACCAAACACAATCAAAGAAGCAAATTCATGATCCTACTTGAATATCTATGAAATGAATGAGAAATATGACTCACCCCTTTTCCCTTCTCGAGCCCTCAGCACGACTCCTCACGCATTGCCTGGCCAGTGTGGAAAGCAGTTTAACCAAGGTTTTTGTTCTCGAAAATATCTTCTGAGTTTCGGTAAAATCTATTGAATGACCCTCGAGATGGTCTTTGGGTAATTCTCGGCTTGATCATGGGCCTCAGACGTGAACTGTTGGACAACTCTCTAAGGCAATTCTTACGTAAAATCTTCCTTTGAAATTATTTTATGTGGAATTTTTCCTTTTTATTTTCTTTCATGTCGTACTTTCACTTTATTGTTACAGGTTATACACGATCGTATGAAATGCATTATGCCATTTCGCATCTGACACATGCCAATATCAATCATGTATATATTTAAAGTCGCATACTAACCACATGTTATTTATCCATAGCAATAACATCAAAATTAGCTCACATGGGCTAATAAACAATTTAATTTCAATGGCTCACTCAATTATATTTCCATATAATTCAAACATCCATGTTAACACATTAAATTCCATTACATTATGATTGACTTCACTTTTACTCAAACCATTCATTTTAAGCAATATTTTTGCAAACAACTAACATGGACAATTTTAGTCAAACCATTGACCCGGACTGTTTTAATAGTCCTCCAACAGTACGTGGGCTATCGAAACTGCCTAAAAATTCCAGCATTCAGTCCCACTCCGGAGGATCGAAAACTCACGGCCATTTATTTAAACACTCCAACCCACAATTTAACACACAAACAACATATGGACCCGATAACGGTCAGAAAATACATCTCACGGAATGCCTAAAACAGTCCCAAATTTCAGCGTCTGATAAAATTTTAGGGTAATCGAATGACGCTCGCGGCCTCATACCATAAATCATTGTAATGCTCTTAAAGCGAGGATTAATTCAAGTAGGAGAGAAAACCATACCTCCCGAGTTTGTAAGCTCCCACATAGCCCCAGGTACACGCTTGGCAACTGTAGTGGGGCTTGTTTCTTCTTCTTATATCATTTGGAATTAGACCCAGAATCAGATTCTTAGAAATTTAAGAAATTTGAACCCATTTCTAAAAATCCTTCCTTTCTCTTTCTAATTTACTCCCAAACCGTGTAGGAGAAAGAGAGGGGTCGAGATTTGGAGTCTTCTCGGCTTTGCGTGTTCAATCTTATTGGTTCGGTAGGTTACATGCTTATCCTCTTATCCACCCACTTTGGATTTTCATCGATGGCATCATGCCATGTAATCCCGCCATAGCCCTTTGGTTCGTGTTTGGTAGTCTCTTGGCACGACCGTGTGGCCTGCTGGTATTTCAAAAATGTACGTCGAGTGTCACAATCTGTACGTTATCGAAAAGCGGTAGTACGACTTCTGCGAAATTTGTGAAATTCAGCGTGGTGGTAGATTTAGCGAATGATTCCTAGCAGTAAAAGTCCGTTTCGTCATCGAGATCACAGAAAAAATTCGATTTTGACGAAATTACCAGTTTCACAGTTTTCGAAAATTAGAATTTTCTAAGGGTTTTTCTGGAGTTTCATTGATAAATTAAATAAATCATATAGATCTTTATCAATTTAAATAATATTGTAATTTGTTCATTAAAATTAACGTTATCCGATAGTAGTTCTTTGTTCATTGAATCATATAAATCTATAATATTTTCATTAATAATTAAATAAATCATATAACTCTTTATATTGTAAATAATATTATAATTTTACAATAACTTTTAATGATAAAATCACTAAGTCATTAAGAAATGATAAAATCTCAATAAAAAAAATATTTGTCAGGAAATATAGATAAAAAATTATAATTTTTAGTAAGAAAAGTTAATTTTGTTGGAAAAAATTATATTTACCAGTAGATATTTTTGTCCCAAATGGTTTATTTTTGTTAGAAAAGTTTTGGTGCCAAAAAAAAGGACATTAAATCCCCCCACCAAAAATTTTGGTGACGAAAATATCAATTTCATTGGCAATAATTATCAAGGAACTAGTATTAGCAACAATATTTATAATTTCATCTGAAAAAATTATTTTCAATGATAAAATTTTAATTCGTCCCTAAACTTTCGTTGGGAAAAACACGTTTCCTTGTAGGACATGTTCGTGGCATTGAAGTTGGTGCAACACAAAAAGATTCCCCTTACTTTACCTTACCTGATTTCACAATCTAGGGGCAGTCTTTCTTCTAGTGGGCCTTTAACACCACACTTAAGCATTTGCCCTTAGGCTTTCCATCCTTCTTTGCAATGGATGTCTTCTTTTTTTCAGCTTTCTTCTTTTTGTTTTGGGGCTTACCTTTCGGTTTCCCCTCATAAGAATCCTCGATAAGAAGCAAACTTCTTTGAGATTTTTTAGATCCATAAATTGCTAGATTATTTTGTAAAATCTAAGAGTTTTTATTGATCCAAAAAACATTTTATCAATAATCAAAAGACTCAATAAATACATTACAAAATAATAACTTTATTGAAACAATGAAGCATATCAATTCGTATTTGGTAGAAAACATTCCTGACATTGATCCAGAATTATTGGTTGTCATTTATCTCAAAAGAAATCTGTAGGGGGCAAGATAAAAGAGAAATATGGCTAGGGTCGTTTAAGATGGATCTTTCATTTTTCTCAAAGTGTGTTCTATTAAACTCTTGAAAATTATAGGGCTCTATTTACTTATATATATATATAACGCTGAGGAACGATTAACGCATTGGTCGCGATGGAGCTTCTAAGTAAAGGGGAGAAGATAGAACCGTAGACCTTAAATTTAGTTAATATTAAGTTATCCTATAAATGACTCATAATTAACATACACAATTACACAATTAAAATTGTAATATGATTATGCTTAGTCCATAATTAATGAATTAATCTAACATTCTTCCACTTAGACGGCATAATCATAACTCAAATGCTTTCATAATAAATTTACATAGTCATAACCAATCATATATAATTAACACACCGAGATGATGCATAAATCATACATACTCAGGCGCTACTAATCAAAATCATAACTTAAATGCTTCAACAAGATACTTACATAGCCATAACCAATCATATATCATTAATACACCGAAAAAGGCAAAACTCTCACTAAAACAAAAGTACAGGCTCAGCTGTCTACGTGCGGAGTGACGTGTTGAAACACACACAAATAGGTAAGTCTTTGGTTAGTGGGTCTACCAACATGCTAATCGTAGGCGTGTGTGCTTCGACTAAAATGAGGGGCTCTCTGACTTTCTCTTTAGCGAAAAACAGCATTAATGTGCTTGGACGGGAGTGCTCTTTAGTGTTCTGAGAAAGATACGATTCTTGGAATTATCATTAAACAATTTCAACGATTTAGAAATGGAGTGAACAACCTCAGAAGGCGCGTAAAGTTCCACGGCCATATTGCATAACCGTAATAACCTCATAATGTCGCGCCACATTACTGCACTCCGTAGTAGAAGAAGTTGTAAGTGTCTGCGCTTTCCATGAAGCTAGCTCATTGGCCATCATAAGATATAACTTGAGAAGTTGACTTTTTATCATCCACTTGCGGCACCGCATAATCGGAATCACTAAAAAACCTGACCACCTCAAGGCGTCGGTACTTGATATGTCAACATGAGATCCTTAGTACCCTAAAGATACCTCAAACTTCCTTAACCACTTTCCAATGGCTTTGACTAGGATCACTCAAGTATTTACCCAACATGTCGAAAACAAAAACAATATTAGAGGCGCGTGCATCTTGAAGCATATCGAGGCTACTGTTGAAGAATAACTGCTTTACCATGCTTATCTCTGATATCATTATGAGGACATTGTGCTTTGGAAAATCTACACCACTCTCTTTACAATTGGTGCACTTACAGAAGAACACGGTGCATATTGACCTTTTGAATCTTTGTTCCAATACCACGTCTATTGAGACAATCTCAAAATGTCACTAGATGCATTCACGAATGTCTATGCTGAACATAAGATTCTTCTCAAGATCCTTCATACCAAAATGGCTAAACAATATCGCTTTGTCTCAACCAGCTGAGTCAATATCATTGGTTGTGAGCAAGAATATCATCAACATATAAAACAGAGCCCTTCTTATTTTGCTCCATTTGTGACCTTTCATGTATATACATTTGATGGAAGTGGCGTTCTCCTTAAAACCATTACTTGACCCGACGCTTCATCAAACTTTAGATACCACTGCCTAGAAGTCTGCTTTAAACCATAAATGGATTTATGGAGTTTACAAACCATGTGTTCCTTACCAACTTCCTCAAAGCCAATAGGTTGGTTCAATATATAAACGCATCCTCGACTAAGTCTCCACCAATAAAGTTGTCCTCACATCCATTTGATGCAACTCGAATCAAAAGAATGAGCCCTTATGTAATCATAATAATGCATTAGAGAGTCTTTAGTGGACACGGGAGAGAAGGTTTCCTTAAAATCAATACCTTCCTCGTTGATTATGACTTAACACAGCACTAATCTTTCTTTATATCTCTCTACTTGTCTCTTGGCATCGCGCTTGGTCTTAAACACCCATTTACACGCAATAGGTCTTCAACTATTTAGCAAATCTATAAATGCTCCACACTTTATTATGTGACATGGAAGTCATCTCACCTTGCATCGAACCAGAAGTTGGACTGAGGACTAACAATGACTTCTTTGTAGGTTGTCGGATCTAATACATCACCCACATCATACTCATGCTCCTACAATCAAACAATGTAGTCATCTGAAATTGCGGGCCTCCACGCCCTCTCTGACCTCCTCAATGGTATATCCATGACTACATTTAGGGCTACTAGGACTACATCTAGGGTTACCGGATCTACATCCTCGATTGGTTCATCATCGGTAATGGCTACTGGATGCTGGTCAACAACAAGGCTAGAGATAGGAGCGAAAGCAATAGGCATAGGAATAAAAATTAAGTGTTCTTTGAACCATATTTCTCTGACATATGAAGCATGGCATGGTATCATCCTCGAATAGATAGCTCGATTTGACTCAATCACTCTAGTGGTGTGCGATAGGCAATAAAACCTAAAACCTCTTGATCCCACACAATAACCAATGAAGTACTCACTGATAATTTTTGGATCAAGTTTCTTGAATTAGCGGATTTGTATCAAATTCTCACACTTCACCTTGCGACCCAACATAGAGTAGTGAAGACTAGGCTTCCTTTGTGACCATAGCTCATATGGAGTCTTAGAAGACAGGACTTACTAGGCACTTAGTTGAAATATAGGATTGCGGAGTTCGGCCAAGAACTCAAGTAGTGAGGAATTAACAAGCATGCATCGCACCATATTAAGAAGTGTGTAATTCCTTCTCTCCGCAATCCCATTATGTTGAGGAGTACCAGACATTGTATACTAAGCATCAATGTTGCATTCCTGAAGGTACTTTGCAAATGGTCCAGGGTTGCGTCTCGTTTCATCATATCTACCATAATACTCACCATCTTTATCATAATGAAACTCTTTGATCTTCTTCACTTGTTGGAGCTCAACTTTAGCTTTGAAAGCTTTGAAAGCCTCCAAAGATTCAGACTTCTCACAAATGAGCTCGAAAAAAACCATACTTGGGAATAATCCTTCACGTGACGTGATGCCAAAGAAATTTTGTAGCCACCCTTAGCGGGGAGGAGTGAATGAGCCACAAATATGCGCTATGAATAACCCCAACCTTTCGACCCATCATCAGCAGCGACATTCCTAATCTTGGCGGTCAATTTACACTTGATGCAATCTACATAAGTATCAAAATTTGAGAAATCAAGATCCGGAATAATCTCATCCTTAATTAATCTCTTCATTCTTTGTTTGGAAATGTGACCCAATTAAGCATTGCCAAAAGGGAATATAAGACTTTTCATTATTTCAAGCGCTTACTATTGCGGCCGGTATTGACGAGTGGGAGTGCAAAAAACAGAAGAGCAAAACAAACAACTCATCTGTAAGACTCACAAAAGTAGTCACTACCAATCAATAGTGAATCTCAGTACAATTTAACTACTAGTTCGAAAACTATATCGGCTTATCACGAGAAATAGGTGCGATATCAAATTCTCTTGGCCAGGGGTATGTACACCACATCCTACGATTCCAAAAATTTAATGTACTAAGTTGCAATATAAAAACTCTAAGAAAATCAACTTAGACTCTTGTACCATCTCCCATTATTACACATCTTTGATTGTGATTGAGTTTCTTCTATCCGCACTTTGCATAAAATTGCAGCGTGAAATGGTAACACTAACATCCGATGCTTTAGTATTAGATGGCGCATGATGACATTGGATTCAAAACAGACATTCACCAAATGATTATCATATAACTCATTTTTCTCATTCTTTGAAAACTTTGTATATTTCTTACTAATAGCATCCAATAACTATTTTGCATTCTCGATCTTGTAAATGCTTGCATAAATAGAGTCTACCATATAATTCTCTATGATCATCAAACAACAATTATTGGAATACTCCCAATCCTCATAAAACTTTTTTTCATTTGCAGAACCCTCAATAGTGGGTTTTGAAGGAGCTTCAACTTTCAAAGGTAAGTTCATTTTTCATAATTATCCTTTAATTTCCTTCATTGAGATTTTAACTGTTATGTAATTGATAAAACCCAAGTTTACGTGATGTGGTGAGACACCGAGGAAAGTTCCAAGTTGAAGAATAACGAGAAAAGCAATGTCAAAAACACATGAACAAAGACATACAGATTACTTGATTTCATGACTTCACGAATGACGCAAAAGTAATTGGCTGAATCACAGAGTCTATAAAATTCGAAATCTTTCATACGAGGTGAAACAATTCCACTGACGCCGCGCTGAATGTTTTCAATTTTCCACGGTATGGTGTTAAAATTACGCGGTCGCGACATTGAAATCTCTTTACTAAATTAAGCGTTTTCACCAGAATAATAAAGTAATCGATGGGACAGGCTTGTTGTCATTGTGGATCTTGCATGAAATTGATCTCTCATAAGGCGGGAGTACCGAGTTCTGTGATAATTCAAAATATCCTACATGCTTAGACTCACTAGAGACAAGTTTTTAAGCATTTAATATTTCTCAACTTTTTACCTAAGTGCAATAATACTAATAATTTTATTCCCAATATGATACTATAAATAATCACAAATAGCACTAACATAAATTGTTAAAGCAGTATGTAAAAAAACCATGGGTCCCATTATTTCTTTACCTTTTATTTAATGACAAATAAGTGGTCCAAAGACGAAGTGGGTCCCATTATCACTATCAAAAGTCTATATATTTTGATGAAAAACCATTGGTTCCTTAGAAAGTTTTATTCTTTCTATAGAAAATATGGATCCAAACAATAAGTGAGTCCCACTTATGTCTTTTAGATCAAACATCAATCCATCTTCATAGAAACCTTATATTGTAACAAAACAATACAAAAATAAATTCAAGTTCACAAGAGGAAGACGGAAAAACTTTTGTAAATTTTTTAAAATTTGTGTCATATCTCATCCTTGTATCAATAGCAAAAAAATAAAAAGGTTTCTATTGCGCAAATCAAAGCGACGGTCATTAATTGAAATTTTTTTTTATTTTTTTATTAATCTTATGGAAAACAAAATATGAACGATTTCAAAATCGCCAATAAAAATTGAACAAACCCAAAAAAATCCAGAAAAACGAATTTGTGACTTTAATACTGATTAAAAAGTGCACCCATCTGTGCTAGATTATTTTGTAAAATCAAGAATATTTATTGATTCAAAAAATAATTGATCAGTAATAAAAAAAGAAACCGATAGTATATTACAAAAAATTGGCTTTATTGAAGCGATGAATATAGATTCGTCTTGGGTAGAAACACCTTTTTGATATGAATCCGGAATTATTAATTGTCATTTATCTCAAATGGTACACAGGGAGTAAGATCGAGAGAAAATCATTTGAGGGTTGAAGATGAATATTCATTGTACGAAGTGTAATTACTGCTCCAGAGCTCTTAAAAATTCTATGATGCTATTCTTATATATATAATATCTTGTAGGAAAGAATTGAGCTTTGATCGAATGGGTTTCATGAGAAAAGAATGAGAATATGGTCTCATAACTAGTTAATATTAAACCATCTCATAAATGATCTATAATTAATATGCACAATTATACAATTAAAATTGTAGTATGATTATGCTTACTCCATAATTAATAAATTAATCTAAAATAAATCTCTTTAACTAAATAAAGTTCATTCATGAGTTCAACCATGGTTAGCTTCATCTTGTAAGGCCCAATCCCGGTCCCGTTGACAACTTGAATTCTAACTGTGGTGCGTGATTTCGGGGTTACGATACCACATGGTTGTGTTCCATTTATTGGGATCCATATTTTCACAAAAAATCGGTCAGAGTCTCCTTTGTTAGGGAAGCTACCGACGTCCTGAGCTGTATATAACGATGTCAGTAAGGTTTATTTCCAATGACTCTTATAAGCACAACATATATTAAAACTAGAGCTTTGTACATCTCAGTTTTACGAGCACACCACCTTAATACGTCCCTTCTTTGGAACCCACGTTCATTCCTTATTTAAATAAAAATATGAAAAATTAATAGTTAATGACAATCCATAAGAGTCGATCATGACCCTCTTACCATAATTACATGCAGGAGCTATTTATCTGATAGTCGAAAAGAATTAATTACAATTCTTTTCACGTCATGTGCATGTCGGCCTTCCGCCAATCACGGCCTCGTCGGAGGCGTCATCTCCTGTACACCCCACATTACCTAAAGAAGGGGTCCTGACGGGATGAGTAATGCCCAATAGAAAAATTACTCCTCTGAGGGCTACTCATACAAAATACTATCTGATAGAGCGTGCATAAAGCGTAATGTATTTCGTATAAATGAATGCGATCCCATGTGGAATGGTCGTGTCATGCATGAGATGAGACTCTTCATGCCCACGACCAGAGTCCGCCAGGCTCACTTCACTGCGGCGCCCGAGTGAAAAACCCGGTCATTGGTGTTTTAAACCATTTGACTACCCTCCAATTTTTAATTTATCAAATCCCGTGTGTTTATTTGGGGCTGTAATTTAAGTGCTGCGCGAGCTTATATCGCCGACCTTTCGCGAAGCTTTTATTATTTGAATCAGTATAATACGATCGAATAAAATTTGGGTCTTTCGCACACGAGGGGATGCCCCATCTGCTTCATGAAACTGCGCGTGATTTATTATTATTGTTTTACCCAATCGTGGTGAGTCTCAATTTTGGGCGTTGTCCCGTTCACGGAGGCTCACCACACATTCACGAATGGTGAATAACGTACCATGCACACACACGGGCTTCGTGGCGATGTCACTTGGTGCATGCTAAGTGCATGATGCGATGCATTTTCCTTCATGTTATATGTATATATGAGTGCTACATTAAACATTAATACACCATGTATAATTATAATTTTTACATATAATTTACATACATGCAATCCACGTTAATACATCAAATAGCATATATTAACATGATTTTTTACACATAACAACATGTTATTTAATCTTTTACAACAATAACACACAAAATGCCGAATCTCGAACCCATATAAAGCAGGTACCTCTTGCAGTCGTATTCCACGGTTAATCATCCAATTATTGGGATAGCAAGACACACCCACGAAACCGCGAACGCCCGATCACAAAGGTCCAACCAGAAACTCGAACTCGATCGAGAAATTACTGCGATCCTTAAATTTTTAGCCTAGCATACAGCTGTGATTAGAAAGTCGTAAGTATCCAGCGATCCAAAATTCAACTTGACTGTCGAAAATAGTCCTAAAATCCTACACCAGTCCAAGTGAGGGGCGAAATTTCACGACTTTTCACGGTATCTAATCCAATCCCAAGCCATTAAATGACCTTTAGGCTAAAAATAACACAAGTAGGAAAATTCTCTATATCGTGGAGTTGCCAAAACTCGAGATTTACCTAAATACCGTGTAAGACAGAAATTCCCAATTTACGGAAAAATGGCAAAATAAATGATTTACGATCAAAAATCAGAGATTATTCTCTAGATCTCGGATGAAGAAATGAATTTTCTTAGATTGGAATCGTCTACATGAGGAATCCTAGCTAGTACGTCGAATTTCGTCGAATTCCGAGACAGTCGGAGTTGGCACGTTTTTCAAGGCATCGCGGCTCGGGTGCCGTAAAACGATTTTCGATGCGACGAAAGTCACATATAACATGCACTCATGTGCCATAAGTGGCATGAGTAGATGAATGAAATTAGACTGATGAGATAGTCTTAGGGTACAAAACTAGGAAAGAATGACATAAATGTCATTTTTTAGGTGTTAAGTTAGAAAAGACAAAGTGAATAGTACTTGTCTTCTCAGAGGTGAAATACAAGGCAAAAACGTGAAGACGGGACGACGAGAGGTTTTGAAATGGCGTTTTTAGAGTGAGAGGTGTCACTTGTCTCACAGAATGTCCCTTTGCAGGCCCGATCAAACCCCGTCGGAATTCTTGAGACAAGAAGGAGGAAAGGTATTATCTGTAGGAGATGCCTACGTGGGCTCGGTTTTAGGGAGTTTAGTCAGAACTCCGAGGGAGGTAGGGGTTTCTCCTACTTGGAGTTTACTCTTTGTTTAAGTACTTTGTTGATGTTTGAGTTGTAAGTCGTGAGGGACGTTTGATCGGTTCCAAATCTTGGAGCAAGGTGATGGATTTTGAAACCCATGTGGATGTCTGTGTATTCCACGAGGCTGAATTAGGTTACTGAGGTGGCCTGATCATGTGTTAATGTGCAGTGTGTAAAGGCCGGGAATGGCCGTGAGAGTCTCGGGTTCCTTAAGTGAGTGGAGTGATTGATATTCTTAGGAATATTAGCAGGGGTTTCACTATTTACGAAAATAGTGTTCACAAAATAATTTTGTGAAATAATGTGTTTGGTTGGAGATGAATTCAAATCGAGAGTTGCTCGTGTTTGATCATTAGCCGATGAGCCCCTGTATAATTTTGATGTAATTGATGGTGAAATTACATGACATGTTTGTGTGATTTAAATTATGTGAATATATGCGTGATTATATATTTGCATGTTTTGTAGAATTTTATGGAATTGGCATGCATTTCCATATCTTGCTGAGCACCTAGGACTGATGGGAGTAGGTGCATGGGGGTAATTTTTGAAGACGAATGGTTCAAGGTTGTCCACAAAGAAAGAAGTAAGCCCAGCATCGGAGTAGTCAAACATGCAATATCGTCGTGGTGTGATTGATATACATCGAAGGTAATCCACGCAATATCAATCGTCGAGAAGTCGGCTGATTGATATATATCGGAGGGTTGTCTAAATAAAGCGGGTTTCTCATCTGCGTAGCTTAGGCGGGTGTGAGGGAGTTGGGGAGGACTCGGGATATGAGATGATCGATTAGACATTAGTAGGATCTGTCGTTTGCTTGGATGTTTGTTTTACTTTGAGCATTGCGTATGCGCTTAGGTGGAAGTAGCCCATAGGGTGATTCCACTGCGAGGCATTGGCTCACTGTCGGGATCTGTTTTCAGAATTTTCCGGGCGTGCGGGAGGCTGAGTTCATCATAGAGGCGCGTTTGAAGAAAGTGAATCTATGAGTTTTGATGGTTTATGTATTAGAATGGCTTCATTTAATATATGTGTTGTATAAGTAGATCATTAACTCTTGTAACTATGATATATGATTTGGGATGTTTTATGGTGCTGGATTTATGGGCTTTAAAGTAGTTGTTTTCTTCCATGTGATGGATTATATTGGATGAGTTTGGGATGTGTATGTTGTATTGAGTATAATCACGGGGGGCCCCAGGCTGGAATTTTCGGTAGAGTTGTATATGAGACCCTTATCTTGGTCATTGTGTATATTGGGACGGAGTTATATCTGAGGTGTTGTATTTAGGTAGAGCTCCGTACAAAGGAGACTCTTGCTTGCAGATTTTCATGATGTGATGGGATGGCACAGACATCCACTAATGACCATCGAGGTTGACCAATTGGTCGACAGGCCCTATGGGGTGGGCGTCGCGGTGAGTATCGGAGGCAGGTGTCTGACTAAGTAGGGCTTGAGGGGATTTGGGCTTAGATCGTAGTCTTTGAGGTGTAAGAACAGCCACCACTAGGTGTGGTTCGATGTTGAGTTTAGGTAGCCAAAGGATTACCTAGAAATCAGGATAGAAACTGAGACCAGCTGCATGCATGTGTTTAGAAGTGTTTATTGTGTGATTTGATGAATTTAATTGAAGATATTATTAGTATACCATGTTGTGTATTGTGTATGGTATGTGTGTAGTAGGTAGCACATACGGTGTTGGAAAGCTTGACTTTTGGAGTTCACAATGTGTAAACTGGAACAAAGGAAATAAAAGAAATAAATTTTACTAAATTTATTTGGTTTAAGGATAATGAAATAAAATTTTAAATAAATTTTAAGGGTGAACATTAGGGTTAGTGTTAGATCATGAGGTGAAGAAAATTATTTTCTTAGGTTTTACGGTGTAAAATTGAAGAAAAATGAGTGAAAATAAATTTTTATAAATTTATTTGGCGTACTGGAGAATGAAAAAAAAAATTGATAAGTATTCTTTTTGGGTGTTTTTCCAGTGGCATGCATGAAGAAAAGTAAATGAAACAAAATTTGTTTTAAATTTAATTGGATGCTTATTTACTTGAATGAAAAAAAAAAATGTATATATTATTTTTTAGGTGTCTCAGTGAAACTATAAATGAAAAAAAAAAAAAAGGGATGAAAAACGAAAAAAAAAATGTTGGTGCAAAGAAGTGGTGGAGCTCTTGATTGTATTGCGAGGAAAGGATTTTGTATTTGCAATACATTGATGTATTACAACGAGTTGGAAGGGCTTGATAGGTTGAGTTATTGTATTGCAACACGTCTGGTGTATTCTGATAGAACTTGCGGGGGTTGGTTGGAAGGGTGTTCTGATACAACTTTGTGAAGTGTATTGTGACTTAAGAGGCTAGGCATTGTATTGCGGAGAAATTTGTTTGTTGAGGTGTGTTCTTGATACAAATGTGTATTGCAGTGGAAGAAGCTAGTTGGGTGGGAGGCAAGATTGTATCGCGTACAGTTCAACAGTATTCTGCGGCTAAAGAGGCTTGAAGAAATTTGGGCTTTGTATTACAATACAACTGCTTGTGTATTCACGAGACCAGGTACGGGAGGCGGTGGGTCCGCGATACAAACATTGTATCGTGTTTGGCCAACCACGTGGAAGAGCAGGGCGAAGGGTGGGTGTATCGCTGAGAACGGGCTCGCGACCGCGGCCAGCGGCGCTCGGCACTTTCGACCACGATCACGATTGCCCTTCAACTGCGACACGGCCGAGAAGACGAGCCACATTTACGGTCGAGCATGAGCCGCGACACGGCAGGGCGTGCCGCGCGCTGAAAAGCGCTTCAGCTCTTAGCCGCCCCGAGAAAGTGGGTTTGTACAAGGCGTAGTGTACGCAATTGCACAACATTTTTGACCGATTTTGACTCGATCTTGCAATTTCTGAGTCAATTTTTGGGAACAATTCATGAACACTGTTCATCACAAAAATTTTCGAAAAAAAAATTAATTTTTTATTAAATAAAATAAACAAAAATCAAATAAAATAGGACAAAATTTTGGAAAAATGAAATTTTCAAAAAATAAAATTTTTGTTGATAAATTTGATTTAATATATTGGATAAATGGTCTTGCATTGTTTATGAATGCAGGGACTTGAAATATACACTACTTCTGTGTATGAGTAGTGTTTCGGGGTTCGTGTACACCGCTGGGAATCGTGAGATTGATGGCCATATTTTGATTCTGCGATTTTATGTTTCAAATTGCGTAGAAAAAAGTATATACGATATGATATATTAGGGTGGGGATTGCACGGTTGTTATGCGTAGAAATTATATGCATGGTGTAATGCATTATAGGAAAAAGAGTAAATGATAAGGTTAGGAACTATGACCTTAGGGATTTGGATGGAAATGAACAAGAAGCAGAGCTTTATTGAAATAAATATAGATTAGTGGTTTAGATTTAGCCAAACTAGGAATGAAAAGGGTTAGTTCGTGATTTGATGATACAGTAGTAATTGGCGTGTGCATTCTTGATTGGCGAGAAATGAAAATTAAATGATTCTTGTTGCCATTACAAAATGCCAGATGGCTAGTCGAGGGACGGGCGTAAAAGGGCGTCGGAAGTGCGGTGAGGCACCACCGGTGTTGTCGACGAGCCTTTCTTGGGGGTACATGGGTGTGCGTATTTCGTATCACGCATGCTAGGCGTGCGGTAGTCGGGGAGGTCACAATAACCTGCAGAGGTTTAGGGCGCATCATCCTCGACAGTCAGAGGGGAGGGAGATCGATGGTGACAGGACCATTGGTTCAAATACGGTCAGGAAGGTGGTAGAGCTATGGAATTACCTCGACACTACCGGGTTAGACAAGCGGTGTTCAATTTAGAGTGAGGCCCGAATATGGTGGAAATGGGCGGGGACCTCCTAGAGCTTAAGAGGAGACTTTGTATGTAAAGTTCTCCTAGGGTTAGAATGAGAATAAGGTATGATGTATCGCGGTTGCGAGTTGGAATCTCGGGACTCTACTCACAGTGGACCGAAGGATCATGGACATGTTAGAGTGTGATGTCATCTGGGGATGGATTGGGCGGCGGCGACTACCGGGGTCGTTATCGATTGTGTGAGTGTAGGAGGTTACAGCGCACCTGCGGGACCCGGTGCCCCTCGTGTGGTATTTCGAGAGAGCAGACGCGGTATTTGCCCCCCGGACGGTCATCTGAGTCGGTGTCGGGACGGAGTTCGCGGGTTGGTAAGCGAGCCCTTACCACTGAAAGGGACGGAGAGACCGGACTTGGATCTACCTCTCCCCGAGTAGTGTGCTATTATGTGGATGTTTTCCAGGATGAGAGCTGCTGGACTACTCCGCAACGGAGGGTAGTAGACTTCGGTATCGAGTTACAACCAGGTACTTCACCCATCTCTATGACTCCACATGGGATGGCACCGAGTTGGGATTACGGGAACTGGAGTCCCGATCCTGTGAGCTATTAGACAAGGGCATCGGCCAGAGCACTTCACCACCATGGGGCGCCCGCTCTATTTGCGAAGAAGAAAGGCAAGACCTTCGATCGTGCATTGACTATGTGCAAATAACAGGTTAGCGACAAGAATCTGCATCACGGCCGAGGATCGATGGGAATTGAGCCATCATTGAGAGGGAGCGAGTCTACTCCAAGATGGACTGCGACCGGTTACCATCAATTGAGGGTTAGTGGAGACAGACATCCCTAAGATCATAAGGGCAATTGAGTTTACGCTGATGCCCTTTGACTGGACACGACCAAGCAAAGATTCACGGATCTCTACGTGATAAGGTATTCCAACCTCTATCTAGATCGCTATTGTTGTCTTCGTGGGATGACATCTGACCTAATTCCCAAATGTAGAACATGAGTATCACTGAGGATTTTGTTACAAATATTATGAGAGACCATCACAAATGCCAAGTTCAAGTGCAGTTTTGGGCTTATCGAGGTGATTTTTAAGACACGTGGTGCCTGACGCGTGTCATCGACCTAGAGAAGGTTGAGACCGTGATGAGTTGGGAGAGACCGAATGTCAATCTTCGAGATACTTAGTTTCTTGGGATTACTAGGTATTACTGCGAGATTTGAGAACGGGCCTAAGTTGTTCATTCTATGTGATCGCAGGACTTCGCCACGCACATGGACTCCATGGTCAGACGCCCACCTTCATGCAGAGAGATCTAGAGATGCTCCTGAGCACCTCGGATGCGGTGTTGGCAGCAAAGAGGAAGGGACGCCTTCTAGTTCTGGGAAGAGGCGTAAGACTTCGTCATACCAGTTTCTGTGACCAGGCCAGGATTGGGCATGTGAGACGGGATTGCCCCAGAGACAGGATCCTGTGATTCTCGACAACAAGCAGTCCCGCTAAATTATGTCACGAGAGCATAAAGCTTCATTCCTCCACACCCTAGTACGGTCGAGGGACTGTCAATTTCTGTGGTGCTATACAAGCACTCCCAAGAAGACAGACAGCCAGAGGGGCCACAGGTCAAGTCGTGACGATCGTGAGTCACAAGTAAGAGAAGGCAGTAATTTTAGTATGGCGGTAATCTATCGTCGTTGATGTCGCTCTGACATGGATGAGTTGACAAATTTACTCCGTCACAAGACTGACCTTAGCCGGGTTGTCATACCCGACACAACCTCGGATTTGGGCTTAGAGGTTAAGGCCCTTAGAGAAGCCAAAATATGTTCTTCCCCAGATGTAGAGAGTCGACCGACAGCTCCGGACATGAGCCAGAGATCTCTCGAGACTCGCTCATGGTGAGGGACTTGGGGACTGGTGTCATAGTATGACATCATCAAGGCTTCAGGTGCAATTCCAGAATAACACGCACGAGCCTAAAGGCGAGGGGTGCACTCAGACGGCCATTCACCACTCTTTGCGGAGCGTGTCGAGTTTGTTCTTTAGGGGACTACGCCCAATGAAGACTCATAGTTCGATTCAGAAAATGTAAAGAGGCCTGGAAGTGTCAAGAGTTATGTTAATCGAGATGAAACAATACACCCACAAAGTTATCATGTGTAATTTAGAGTCGGAAAGCGACAGGAGTCTTGTCGACTGAGATCTGATACCCCTTCGCAATTGCATTAGGTGTTGTCGAAATCAGCAAGAGCTCTGTGATATGGATGTCATACATGACATGGACTAGGTCGACGTCCATTGATTGTCACCGCATCGCGGACCTGGGAAGGTCAACGCTACACAAAGCAAGGGTCATGGTAGGTTACACGTTGTGTGGATTATATACAGTGTTAGAGGACACGCCGTGAAGCATTAGCCATCCCTCTGGTCATAAGTGGTAGAAGAGTTAAATTTGCCCTTAGTGGAATTCGCCATAATATTGGGCTTATCAAAGAAGATACAAACTACACTCATACGGCACGATTGTACGAGACCATGTAGATCACCGTTATGTTGATCGAGGCGGGGGAGAAAGTTCCCATCACCAATCCCGATGATGATGTGAGACACCTTTTGAGAAGGTGGAGCTTGATTTACAAATATTTTCCTCACTACGTAGCTAACGAAGAGCTATGCAGATGTTCAATGTCGACCCTTAGAGTTCTGCGTCAGATCACGCTAAGGTGATGCCTAAGCAGGAGCTGCAAGGTTCAAGAAGCGTGGGAAGCTAACGCTGAGATTCATTGGGCCTTTCGAGATACTCGAGATGATAGGCACTGTTGCGTACCGATTAGCTTTACCGCCCAACATGTCAAGTGTGCATGAGGTGTTTCACGTCTCCATGCTCCCATATACCCGCATCCGCCTCACGTGGTGGATCGGGGACAATTAAGGCCGACATCACGACCTTTCGGTGAGGGACCAAGCAGTATTTTGGATAGTCAGCATCGTGCTTTGCGACGCAAGACCATGAGGCTAGTGAGGGTGTTATGGCGACACTATGGAGTGGAGGAGTCAACGTGGGAACGCGAGGACACGATGTGGGCCACCCATCCCTTCTTGTTTAGGGATGAAGGTATGTGGTTTAGTTGAATTTACATCCATGGTATATTGCACGTTGCATATGCATGTGAGTGTTTTGATTGTCCAAAATTTCGGGACGAAATTCCTTTTAAGGAGGGGAGAATGTAAGACCCGAGAAATTCCAATTTCTGGAAAAATGGCAAAATTGTAATTTCGGTCAAAAATCTGAAATTTATTAACACTAGATCTCGGATAATGACAGGGTTTCATCGTTGGGTCTCGCGGGAAATCTAGCTAGTGCGTGAGTTCGTCAGTCACCGCGGTGAGGGTTGACACGTTTCGGGTATCGCGATTGTCGATAAAGCACGATTTTCGATGCGACCCGAAAGTCACATATAACGTAACTCATGTGCCATAAAGTGGCATGAGTAGAAAAAGGATGAAAATGAATCTAGCAGGGATAATCTTGAGATGTGGCGGGAAAAGAATGGCGTAAATGTCGTTTTGGAATTGTTTAGGATTAGAAAAGGTATTGAATAGTCTTTGTGTACTCCCGATTGAAATACAAGGCAAAAACGTGAAGCGACGGGACGACTTGCAGAGGGTTTGAAATGGCGTTTTTAGAGTGAGAGAGTGTCACTTCTCTCTAGAATATCGGGCAATCCGACCATCAGAATTCTTCGAGACAAGAAGGAAAGTTGTTCTACGCGGAGATGCCTACACGTGGGCTCCGGTTTTAGGGAGTTTCGTCGAACTCTAAGAGGTAGGGGTTTCTCCCTACTTGGGTTTTACTCTTTGTTTAAGTACTTTGTTGATGTTTGAGTTGTATGAGGCGGGTGAGGGGCGGACTTGATCGATTCCCGAATCTTAGAGCAGGGTGATGGATTTTTGAAACATGTGGCAGGAATTAGTGATATCCACACGGGCTGGATGGGTTACTAGTTGTGCAATCATGTGTTAATGTATGCTTTGATGTGTAAAAAATGGGAATGGCCAGTGAAGTCGGGTTCACTAAGTGAGCCTTAGATGATTGGTGATTCTTAGGAATATGTGGCGGGGTTTCAACATTTCAGAGAATAGTGTTCTAAAATAATTTTTGTGAAAATAATATTGTTTGGTTGAGGTAATTCAAATCAAGTGGCTCGTGTTGATCATTAGCCATTGAGCTAATTTTGATGTAATTGATGGTGAAATTACATGACACATGTTTGTGTGATTTAAATTATGTGAATATATGCATGATTATATATTTGCATGTTTTTATAAAAATTTTATGGAATTGGCATCATGGCTGCATGCAGAGCACCCTGGGCGATAGGAGTGAGAGTGCATGAAGTAATTTTTGAAAGAATGGTTCGGGTTGTCCCAAAACAATAAACATCGGAGGGTAAATCCAAACATAATATCAATCGTCGGAGTCGGCGGTGATATACATCGGAGGTAGTCCACACATAATATCAATCGTCGAAGTCGGTCCCGGTCAGTATATATCGGAGGTTGTCCCTGAATAAAAACAAGGTTCTCATACGTGGCTTAGGACGGGTGTGAGGAGTGAGAGGACTTGGGATATGAGATGATGGGTTAGACATTCAAGTAGGATCATGCATTTGCTTGGATGTTTGTTTACTTTGGAGCGTGCGTATGCAGCAGGTGGATAGTGGCCGCTTAGGGTGATTCGCCTCACGAATGCATTCGCCTGTCAGAGGGATACTTATTTTACGGTATAGGGGCGTGCGAGAAAGCGGTTCATCATAAGGCCGTTTAGAAGAAAGCGGGAAATGTGGCTTTTGATGGTTTGCATGTATTAGAATGTATTTCATTTTAATATATGTGTTGTGTAAGAGTAGATCATTAACTCTTGTAACTATGATATATAATTGGGATGTTTTATGAGTATTGGTTATGGGCCCAGGTAGCTGTTTTACTCATGTGATGGATTATATTGGATAGTTGGGATATATGTTGTGAGTATAATGCAGGGGCCCAAGAGCTCATTTTTACTCGGTAGAGTTGTGTATGAGACTGTGTGTGGTCATTGTGTATATTGGGACAGATTATATACAGGTGTTGTATTTGGGTAGAAACTCACTTTGTACAAATGAGACTCTACGGAATTTTCATGAGTGGCATCGGGTAACTTAGACGTGGCTAGTATTCCGCGGGTTGAAAGCGGGTAGTCAAAGGACCTCGAGAATTTGGGCGTCATACAGCGTGGCACCGTTTGCGTGGATGGCTGCGCTATCTTTCAGAGCCGAAAATCTACGGTCCGTTTTCGTAAATCCCAGAATAAGCGAAAGAAAAAAAATTAAAAATACCTTCTCTCTACGCCTCTCTCTCTTTGATGCTTTCCTTTGATTTTCGTTTATCCAGATTGTTTTTATTTATTTATTATTATTATTATTATTATTTTGGATCTGGTTCGTATTACTTCGTCGGATCTGGTACCTCAAAAAAATTTATTTATTCAGTTCACTTTATTTTAAATGAACTTAACTAGTCGTTCACGACACGGGGAATTTTTCTTAAAAATCTCGTCGCGAGTGTTATTGCGAACACATCATGAAAAATCGTAAAATATTCGACTTTGTCTCGGGAGTCGTGAAACTTTTCAGGGTCACTAAAATCGTGGATGAATTTGCGCAGTGCAATCAGTTTAAATAATAGAGATCTAGATAATTTTCTAAGTTTCCTTAAGCCATTATGACAATTTATTATTCTTATTATCATTTTACAATTTTTTTTAAAAATTTATATTTTTTTCGGATTTTACAATCTCGTTCAAGTTATAATTAACCTTGAACTCATTGAATGCATATGGTAGAGATTCAAACCACCATATGAATTTTAGTTTCATCGTCAGTTTGCAATATTTAATAAACATGCATGAGAATCTTTATAAAAAATGTGCAATATTTAATAAATGCCAAAAAAAACATATAAAGGCATTATTTACATTGCAACAATAATCTAATATCTTGTCTTAGCAAGCTATCCGTAGTGGAAGTCATGCCCAAACATGTTAGACCCAATTATCCATTGGATTATTTCCTATCAAGTAATCTTGATAAATAACTATTGTTATCCTTTTGGGCTTAAAATTTATTATTAGAACCTCGTAGGGAAGGTTAAAAAATTTTAGTTGAGTGTAATTACCATTGTTTCAATCTAGATATTTTTATCCAAAAGTAGCCACTATGGGGGTGAATAATTTTTAAAAAGTATTTTTGATTTTATCTTACGAAATCCAATAAAAAAAAAGTCTAATATGTACATATTATTTTATTAATAGACTAACAATATAGCCCGTGGAAAAATTATTTCAAAATTTTCCTCTCGTGCTCAATTTTTTTTTTAAATTTTAAATTGGTTTTTATTTAAAATTTCTTGATTTAAAAAAAAAAATGATAATTACATGTATCCCAACAATATTATCTCAGATGATATCTAATATAATTATATACATGTAATATTCAAACAATATTTCTAGATTATAATCACAATTTTAAATCTTGTATCATGATGAGTGATGCATAGAGTGGGACTTACTAGACTATATGGCATATTATTCCACACATAAAAAAATACAATAAACAATCAATTAAATAGCCTCAATCCATGAGTTCTTAGAAAAATAAAATTACAATACAATATGCTTATTTTTCTAGATTTCTTTAGCATAGATTCTTTAATTTTTTTTAATTTAGATTATTCACGAATAATTTATATTTAGATTACACCATTTTTCTTTAAAAATAAAATAAAATAATGATTGGTGGTATCGTATAGAATTGCTGAGTGGTCATAATGATAGTAATTTTAGTACTTTTAATGAATATGATGGGTGAAAATTATGGAGGTGATACACTACCGTATTAGTTTTTATGTTGTATTTTTATCATTTTGTTAATGTAATTTTATTACGTAAACTTTTATTAATGTTGTTTTATTTTTCAATGTAATATGATGCTCTATAATATAATGTTTATTAATTTAAAATGAATTTTTAGGTTTTTAATATATTTTTATTTATTTTATATAACTTCATATTTGTGTTTAAATAAAAATAAAAATATTTCATATATCATATTCTTAAAATATTCTAATTTGATGAAATAAAGATTATGACGAATGAATAATGATTTGAAATTAAATTAGATTGTGATTCTGGTTAGACTCCAAAAAGTGAGTCCATCGTCTCGAGAAACGTAGAAAAGATGTCGATTTGGGTCGATGGAAGATTATGGTGGAAAATTTATTCTAAATAGTGCGTCTGCATATTTTGAAATACGTGTCATTTCCCTTTCGAAATATGAAGATGAAAATGGAGAATTATTTTTTTTTAAATGAAAAATAATACTATTGATTCAAACTTGGAATTGATCAATATATCCAATACTCCAAATATGGAGATGTAAATGGAGAATGTTTTTTTTTAAATGAAAAATAATATTATTGATTGAGAAACACGATAGATCGATATATCACGAGAATCTGAAATAGCTAAAAATCATTACATGATGAAGCTTGATAGGTTAATAAAATAATAAATAGAATAAAGTCTGAAATTTAATAATATAGTGGTAGAATACGCCGATTAAAATTTTCAATATATTCATGATATATTGATATATTCGATTGATCGAAAATATATTTTCTTGTTTGAATCATCTTCACATAATAAAAAACCTTCACAATAACTGACAAATATATTTATGTTGTAATAAGTCGTAACTTAACAATATCATATATAATAGATAATAAATCAAGCACATTCGCAATAAGATTGTGAGTAGTAACGTCGATAAAATATTAATGATATAAAAAATAAGATAAAACCTAAATTTTTATGAAATTACCATTTTATTGAAAAAAAAAAAAATGAAAGAGGCTAAGAATAAAAAAAAAAATCACCCTAATTTTTTGAGGAAAATATGTTAGAAGAGAACATGATAGAGAGAAAATGAGAGGATGAGCGCTGGTTCGGATCATAAATGGAGGATGATTGAAGTTTGGCTACAAATCTCCAAGAATGGTTGGAGTTGCTCTGTTTGTAACAATGATGACACGGCGGGCGTCGTTCAAGTCGATCTTTTACTGCGTTATTCCAATGATGTTTCTCCAAAGGCTAAAACGCATTGTTTCAAGTTTGCTGTTCCGGAGTTGAGCATGTGGTACCAGCCGGAGAAGCGATTGGGCAGTGGTGTGAAGAGAGCGGCAAAACATGGTTCAGTCCTCACATGGCTGCGGCTTCTCGTACTGTTTTCAGGCAGTTCCGCTGGTGGATCTCGTCCTTGAAATCAGAGATGCTAGGGTTTATTTTTCCTTCACTTTCATCTCATTTATTTATACGTAAAATTAGGAGCATGCCAGCTGTTTGATGGAGTGCTTCAATGAATCTGTTCGAATGTTTGTTGGGAACAATTTAACTGTTCTGTAATCGGAGTTTGGGATTTTGCACCGGAGGCCCTATAGCGTGAGTATCCTCCACCTCAGTATGAGTGATTGGTGAACAATGAAAAGATTACGTTAAAGTGAATGAATGATCCACATTTGCTTTTCTCGTGCTCTGCTGCTCACGCGAAGGTCCTCTGAGAGCAGTTTATTAAGGGCTGTTAGAGGGTTAAGAATTAGGTAGTTGTTGCTTCAAGTTCTGGATGTATTAAAGGCAGGAAAAGCTCTTGAGAAACAAAGGTGTGAGTGGTCGGATTATGGTGATGCCTTGGTAAGATAGAATGTAACAGGAGAGAACAGGGGATTGTCCTTGTTTCTGTTTTTTCCATGTAGTTTGATGTACCGAATAGGTAGAAGACAGTTTTGTAACATGCCATAGATGAGAGCATGTGTTGTGTAGAGAAGGTGTTTGTCAAAAAGACTGAATAAAGATTGCCTTCAAGAAATTCTCCTTCTCTTGTGTTTTTGTTTTGATCTTTCTACCATTCAGCACCAACAATTGGTGCAGTGAGCCTGGAGGACGGTGGGAAGATCAACCTAGGAGTCTCCTTTGAAAGAAAACAAGTTGGCTGAATCTTGATTACAGGGAGTTCCTCAGATCTTGCTACCTTCTCCACCTTGATTAAGCCCTGACTCGCCTTTTCCCTAACAAAGTGCAGCTTTATATCTATGTGCTTTGTTCTATCATGATAAGCTGGATTCTTCATGAGGAACAATGCACTTTGGTTATCACAAAAGACAACTACATTGTTATCTGAAATTCCCATCTCTCCTATAAGTCCCTTTAACCAAAGTCCTTCTTTTATGCCTTCATCTGCTGAAACATATTCAGCTTCTGTAGTGGAAAGAGCTAACCACTCTTTGAAGAGAAGCCTTCCAACTTACTGACCCACCACCAAATAGCTGAACCACATAACCTAAAATTGACTTTCTTGTGTCGAGGCATGCTACAAAATCTGTGTCCACATACCCAGTTACAGCAGATTGAAAATCCTGACATCCATAACTGAGTCCTAAATCCAAAGAACTATGGATGTACCTCATCAACCACTTTAGAGCTAGCCAATGTATTTTCCCTGGATTTTCCATGAACCTACTCACCATACTAATAGGATAGGCAAGGTCTGGCCTGGTACAAGCCATGACATACATTAAACTTGCCACTAAATTAGCATATGTTATTTTAGACATATAAGCCCTTTCAACCTCAGTCGAAGGAGCTTGTGTAGAGGAAAGTTTAAACTGACCAGACAAAGGTGTCATCACAGGTTTCAGGTTATTCAGTCCAAACCTGGAAAGTACCTTACTCAGATAAGCCTTTTGGGAGAGAAACAGCTTCTTCTCCAGCCTGTTTCTCCGTATGTCCATGCCAAGTATCCTGCTAGCATTTCCCATGTCCTTCATATCAAACTCTTTGCTGAGTTCCAACTCGGGTTTCTGAATTTCCTTTAAATTCCTTTCAGGTACAAGGATGTCGTCCACATAGATGAGCATATAGGTAACCTGATCTTCTTTGTACTTCCTGAAGTAGATGCAGCTATAAAAATTGCTTCTAATTAAGCCAACTTCAGTCACAAAGTTATCGAATCTCCTATTCCACTGACGAGGGGACTGCTTTAAGCCATATGATGACCTTTGGGTGCCTCCTTAAGCTTGGGAAGTTTGGTGGGGAAAAGTGCTTACCACGGAGCATCTTAAAAAGAGGGGTTTCCAATTGGCCAGTTGATGTCTGTTGTGTCGAAATACTGAAGAGGAGTTGAATCACATTTTAATTCACTGCCCCTCAGTTTGGGGGTTGTGGGAGGGGCTCATTTCTATCCCAAGCATCGACTGGGTGTGCCATTTGTTGGCTAAGGACCTTTTATTGGGTTGGAGTTGTTTCCCCATAAGAAAGTGAGCAAGAAAGATCTGGAAGGCTACACCTCTCTGTTTATTCTGGGCAGTTTGGATGGAAAGGAATCACATAATCTTTGATGATGTGCCCTTCTCTTTATCCAGGCTAAAAACCTCTTTTGTAAGCATGTTAGTCTCTTGGCAGGTTCTAGTGTAAGAATTCTTTTGTGCATTCTATAGGCCTTCGTGTGGGTGGTAGGTTTTTTGCCTTTTTTTTATAGGCTAGGTTCCTCCCTGTACACTCCCTATATACTGTGGGGCTTCTTGGCTAACTCATCTTTTTGTTTATATATATATTTGCTTAATTTACCTATCAAAAATAATATATAATAATAATAATAATAATGACCTCTGTAGCAAGCATACCTGGTTCTTGTCCCCATTGTGAAATCCCTCTGGTTGTTCCATGTCTAGAGTTTCTTCCAAATTTCCATGTAAAAACATTGTCTTAATATCCATTTGTTGGAGTTCTAAGTTTTGTTCAGCCACAAGTGATAGGATAACTCGTATTGATGTTTGCTTGACCATAGGGGCAAATACCTCATTGTAGTCAATGCCATATTTATGCAAAAATCCCTTTGCTACCAATCGAGCCTTGAATCGAGGTTTATCTCCACTCATTACCCCTTCTTTTCGCCTGAAAATCCACCAGCATCCTATTAGTTTCTGTTGAGGGGGTCTTCTAACCAATTTCCAGGTCTGATTTTTGTTTAGAGAGCCCATTTCCTCCTTCATGGCTTGAAGCCATTTGTCTTTATGTTCACTCTCCATAGCTTTCTAGCATGAGGAAGACTCTCCTAAATCTAGTCCTTGCTCTGTCATGAGGGCATGGGCCATTATGCCAGCAAACCCAAACCGTTGTACAAGCCTTATTTCCCTTCTCTAACGATCCCTTGCAAGTTGGTAATCAGCTAACTGATCATAAGGCTCAATCAGCTCATCATGAATGACCTTCTGAGATTGCTCTGCGATTCATCAGAATCCTCTGCCTCAGTTCGTGTGGTGTCACTGGAAGATTGAGTTTTATACCATTCCCCACCTCAATATTTCCATCATTGCAGTCCCTCTTTTCACCAGCTTGTTTAAGTACCTTAATAGGCATATTAGTTTCATTAAAAACAACATCCCTGTTGATGAGAAAACCAGCAGCATCTGGCTCAATGCACCACAATCTGAACCCCTTGACGCTATCAGGATACCCCAAGAAAATGCATTTCTTGGCTCTTAGTGATAACTTGTCCTGTTTAGTTTGTGTATAGGCTGCACATCCAAAAATTTTGAGATCCTTATATGAGGGAGGGGTACCATGCCACAACTCATATGGGGTCTTGAGGTTTAGAGCAGCAGGCAGGCTTAAATTTATCAGATAGCAGGCTGTTTTTATAGCCTCTGCCCAGAAATCCTTAGACAACCCTGAAGAAGGCAGCATACATCTAACCCTCTCTAGAATGGTCCTATTCATGCTCTTAGCTAGGCCATTTTGCTGAGGTTTGTATCTCACTGTATAAGGCCTCACAATGCCATCCTATTTACAGAAATTTTTAAATTCAGTTGAGCGAAATTCAAGGCCATTATCTGTCCTAAGCTTCTTAACCTTCCTTCTGATTTGTTTTTCAACCATTGCCTTCCAAGTCTTAAAAGGCATTGAAAACAAGGTCCTTAGACTTTAAAAGGTACACCCAGACGTTTCTAGAGAAATCATCAATCAAAGTAAGAAAGTACCTGGAACCTCCCTTAGATTGCACCCTAGCGGCCCCCCACTGGTCGGAATGTATGTAATCCAAACTCCTTCAAACCTGTGCATTGATAGATAAATTTGATTCTAGTTGTCTTCCCCAATGTGCAGGTTTCACAGAAGTTCTATCTGGATATCTGATCTCCACATAACAGACCTTGTTTGTTTAATTCTTGGAGCCCCTTTTCTGTTATGTGAGCTAGTCTTCTATGCCACAAGAGAGTTTTATCTTCTGTTGGTAATAACTGTGCAGTTGAAGCAGTAGCTTGAATCGTGTTTCCACCAAAGGATACAGTCCATGCCTCGTATGAACTCCTCAGGCACCAGGCATTGCCCCTTGCAGGACCTTCATTACACCACCACCAACTTGATGGTGTATCCCATCTTATCCAGGATTCCAATTGACAGAAGATTTCTCTTCAGTTCAGGGACAAATCTCACCTTTTGAAGAGTTCGAATGCAACCATCATGAGTCTTCACCTGAACCTTTCCCTTCCCAGCAATCTTGCATGCTTTATTACTCCCCAGCAAGACAAAAACCTCCTTCCAGTTTTTGAAAGTCCAGAAACCATTCTTTCCTAGGGCTCATACAATAAGAACATCTAGAGTCCATAACCCATTGGTCTTGTGAACTTGTTGTAGACAC
Source organism: Tetrastigma voinierianum (assembly GCA_016808115.1). Lineage (NCBI taxonomy): Eukaryota > Viridiplantae > Streptophyta > Magnoliopsida > Vitales > Vitaceae > Tetrastigma > Tetrastigma voinierianum. The sequence goes on along the minus strand of JAEQBH010007756.1, from coordinate 17,077 downwards.
CATAGGGACATCAGAGGAATCTATGGGAAATTATTTAAATAATATATTTAGGAAAGAATCAAGGTTGATAATTTGATTATAGAATTAGCTATGGAAAGTGGATAATCAAATCCCAAAATTTAGGGAATTGGTTAGAACCTTTTCAGTGTACAAATATGTATATATATAGTGTGTTATATAGGTCAAAGTAGATTCATTCAGAAATTAATAAAATTCAAGGCTCAATTATGTTTTCTTCATGCTATCGTAGCCTTGCTTTTCTCGAGCCTTCTGTCCAGCCTCATTGCTGGGACCTTTCAGCAGCCCTCATTGTTGCAATAAGCACAACCTTCATTTCGTTCCTGTGCAGCCTTCATTGCTGCACCTAACCTTTTTTCAACCATCCTTCAACCTTCATTCCTAGTTTCAAGCCCTAAGGTTTATGGGGATTCCTCTCTATAGCTTCCATTGTTGTACTGGTTTTTTGAGGGAATTTTCTGGGCAGGCTTCATTTCTGTACCAGATTTTTTCAGGCAACTTCGTGCCAGCTTTTTCGCTTCCTTTTCCAGCCTTCATTACTGGTGTAATCCTCAGCCTTCATTGCTGATTTTATGTGGCCCCTACTACCTTTATTTCTTGATCGTCATCAGCATCAATCATCTTGGACTCCATCTCTTCAACTGTTGAAGGAAAATGGGTTGTGTGCAGCCTAACTTTACTTCATAATATTCAGCCACCTTCAAGTTCTCAAGCATCAACTCCGGTATGTAGCTCTATTGACTCTTTCAGGTGAGTTCCTAATTTCTCTTTGATTAAAAGGCTTCAAGTAATGAGCTTAGGGAATGCTTGATCATTGATTCTGGTGCTACTGACCATATGACCCATAATCCAAATCAATTTAAAACCTATTTACCTTGTCCAAGCAATAGGAAAATTGTTGTTGTTGATGGAACTACCACCACAATGGCTGGTATCTCAAATCTGGTTCTTAAAAATGTTCTTCATATCCCTCAACTATCCACTAATATTGTTTCAATACAAAACTTATCCAAGATCTAAGTTGTCGTGTTACATTTGATGCCTCATTTTGTGAATTTCAGGACTAAGGTTCGGGGAGGAAGATTGGACTTGCCAAGGAGCACAATGGACTCTACTTCTTGAGTACATCTAGTCAGCCAAAACTTGTTAAACCTACTTTGTCTACTTCCTTTTTCTCTTCATCAAATAAAGATGTCATTTGGTTACATCATAAAGGCTCAGGTCCTCGTAGCTCTTTCCACATTAAAATACCGTTTCCACCGCTCAAGGGACTGGTGATATTCAACCTTTCATTGCGACATTTTGTGAGTATAAAACATACTGTATCCTTCCCTATTAGTAATAAAGATCTTCTCTCCTTTCTTCTAATTCATGCTGACATTTGGGGACCATCCACCATTCAAATATCTCAGATCCAAGAGGTTTGTAACATTTATTGATGATCAGACAAGAGTTTCGATCTATTCGCTTAAAATAACTGATGTGAGTCATATTTTCCCCTGCTTCAGACAATGGTTCAAAATTAATTTGGTACAAAAATCAAGAAAATCCGCTCAGACAATGCTCGTGATTATTTCAATCCAATTTTGTCTCAGTGGTTTCAAATGGAAGGAATCATACATGAATCATCTTCAGACACCACCTCAACAAAATGGGGTGGCGGGAGAGGAAAACCGTCATCTTCTTAAGTGCATTGAAGTTTTATTGTGACGTCAACTCAAAATTTTCGTGTCGAAAGGGTGTCACAACCTGAGGAACTATAAACCTGTTAACTTATATAATTCTAAACACCATTCAAAAATATAAACTTACAAAAAATTTCAAATAGATCCATCGTAGTGGTATTTACAAGGTCCTGCATATTATGAATCCCATTTCATTTGTATTTTTATATTTACATCAAGCTTCAAAATCTTATGTTACATTTACAAACGAGTCAAACCTACATGTGGGCGGATCTCACAACTGTGGTCAGTTTCATCAGATGCCAATATCACTTTAATTCCTCTTCGGTACCCACGTATAAACACCCGCAAGGGCTTTATAGCCTTTAAATGGAATCCATAAATATGGACAACTACTATAACGATCATCACAATACTTCATTACATTTTATTCGTATTACATATTACTTCTCATATCACTATAATTCAATTACATATTGCATTTCATATTTTTCATTTCATGTAGTTTCCATGTTTCATGTCTTTTTAAAACATTAAAAAGAATATTTCATCTCATCTTATGTTATGCCTGTATATTCCAAAGAAGTAGATACGAGAAAGAACTATTTGTACCCGAGGGTACTATCACTGTATGAGATAGTGATCTCTATCTATACTCTATTGTATGACCCAAACGGGGCCGCTGTAATGACCTAAACGAGGCCAATTATATCCGTGGATGTCGCAAAGATCTATATCCTATCAAAGTACTTACTTATCCATCTACTGCAGTGGTGAAGATAAGCAGTAATCGTAGGTTACTAAGTTTTATCCGAGTTAGAGATATCGATCATTCATATCTCATGTACATGGATAATTACAATCACATGTATTGATAGATGCTTTATGCACCATTATTCCTTTATGCTCATATTTTCAAGATTCATTTATCAAACATGTTTAGTATTTTCGCCTAAGGGATCGTGATTACATCGTAAAACTATCATAATCATGTCAATGTATAGAATTTCATATAACAATAAATTTATATAAATTTCTTTATACAATTTCGCCTATAACCAATTATGTTCATAATTCTGGACAAATTCCCTCCCAAGCCCATTTTCGACCACACTTTAATCAGAACTGGTCATGAGAGAAAGTGATCTTCTAACTCAATATACCCCTATGTCTTGAAGTTTTTTATGGTTTAAAACTTATGTCATTTGGACTTTTAATTGGGAAGATATGGTCTAAAATATTTTAACTTTTCTGCACGTCTATATCAAAATCCTGAATTGTGTCCCATATTTGAAAATTAGAACGATAGAGACATAATTGTAATTCATACTTTTTCACAGTGCTCGTTCTCCCATGTCTACTTTGCATAGAAATTAATCACCTTATTTTGGATCGCATAACTCAAGCTTATGATTTAACCAGAATTACTCCGAAGCAGGACTATTCCAGACAAGTGCTTCGCGACACTGTTCTCTTTACTGACGACTTCCTCTGTAACAATGGGGACCAATTGCTGATATCTTTCATGGGAAGAATTCTCCTAAAGTCTAGCTTCATCTAGAAATTTGAACTACTTAATTTTGATGTTGAAACTCAACTTATGACCTAAAACACCAAAAACTGCATTCAAAACAAAGGATAACCGGCAGCTTACCCGTATTTTCACTTAAGTCTCAAAAACAGGGGACTTAGGTTAGGTTTGTTGGTACTTCTATACTTTTGCGAGTCACCTTTTGTATTCTTCCCAACCTGAATCACTTAATTTGGATCACTAATGGCTAAAATAAAAACACTAAGCCAAAATTTCGACATCTCCTAAAACCCCCAACATTTCCTTTATACATAATCTCTCATTGAGGCATCAAATAAATAATAAAACCAAATCTTAAACCAATCAAACAAATAAAACAAAGAGGGAGAACAGTAGAGTTTCCTAACCTTAATTTCGAAACCTTTCTCTCTCTTCCTCTTTCTCTTCCTCTTCACTTTACTTCAGATCAAGAAAATCCCACACAAAAAGGCGTGAAAGCAAAACCAAATTTTGGTTCTTCTCCTCCAAAACGTGCCCTAACTTTCTCTCCAAGCCAAAAATGCGAATTCCTCAAATTCTAAGACAAGATGTGGTCTTATCCTCTTTCATGCATCTTGTTCGCTTTCTCATTTGTTTAACTTTCCTCTTTTCATTTTAGTCCCTCTTCTACATTCTTAATCGCATTGCAACAACTTATTATGTAATTTATAATTACATATACTCTTCTTCATTTTATGACTCAACCTTTTAATGATTTTTACTATTTTATCCTTAACTCTCAATTTCACTTCGTTTTATCATTTTTCTCACTTAGCATTTAAATACCGAAAAATACATATTTACTTTTATTATATCCTAAACATGTTATAAACTAATGCAAGATAATTTAGCATGTTATACTTATCGCTTTCAACAAATGCATCAAAGTCCCATCGGGAGAGGTTGTACTACATCAAAGATATGTCATAAACATGATCTCTTCTGTGAGTTTCAGGGTGGGCAAAAGCCCACTAGAAACTCGTTCACTATATCCCACATTCGATCCTCCTTCAACCTTGCTCCTCTAGCTGGGGTGCATATCCTTTTGTCCATATTCATAATCATAATTAGGGAAAATTAGATCCTAGAGCTCTTAAGGTTATGGGTACTCATCTATTTAAAAGGATATAAAATGTTATCATCCACCCATTAGAAACTTGATGTTTCAATGGATGTTACCTTTTGTTGAAATGCTTTATACTTCCACTCCTTATCTCTCGGGGAGTTATCTATATCAAGATTTATGGAGTCACCATACTATTCACTAGAAATAATCCCCATCCGAAATATTCAAATCAAAAGAAACCACTAAAATTCCTAATATCAACCAAGAGCTCAGAGAGAAAAGCCGAAGAAGACAGCCTAATCGATCATTTCGCCCACTGTGTGTATGAAAGGAGAAGGGACCCCATGGCAACAACGAGGCAAGAGCAGTTTACTGAACTGAGTCCTGGAAAATGAGGTAACAATTTCGAATTAACTCAACTCCTATTCTTGGATCAGATCTACCCATAGCCTCTCTCTTTTTTTTTTTTTGAGAAAAAAAGAACCCAGGAATGCACAAAAAGTCACTATATCCATTGTCTCACTTGTGTCTTTCAAGAGATTTTCCTTGAATTATAAAAGCTTCATTTCAACTTTAAGCACTATTCTGGTCTCCCAACTCCCGTCGGTCTAAAGCATTATCAAAGAGGGAATGGAGACTTGCTATGGAGGTTGAAATTGATGCATTACAAAAGAATGAAACTTGGGAATTGGTTTATCTACCTAGTGGTAAGAAACTAGTGGGTTGCAAGGGGGTGTTTATAGTAAAATTTAAAGGTGATGGCTTCCTAGAACAATAATACAAGGCAAGTATATTTAAAAGGTATACTCTGCATATGGAGGGATTATCAAGAAAACATTTGTCTAAAGGGCAAAGATGAATATAGTAAGAATTTTACTATCTTTGGTCACTTTGATTTGAATTACAACAATATGATATAAAGTGCTTTCTTCATGGGCAGTTAGAAGAAGAGATTTACATGAGTATTCCAATTGTGGTTCATGAGTGATGGAAACAAGGTTTGTTTGCTAAAGAAGGCACTATAGTATAAAGCAATTCCCACGTGCTTGGTCTGGAAGCTTTCTACAAGGTTATGATAGCTAATGGTTACAAACAAAGCCGTGGAGATCATACACTTTCATAAAAATGTTCACACTTCAGGGAAGTCACAGTATTAATCAGGTATGTGGACGACATTATTGCATAGGGAATGATGAGAAAGAGAAAATACCTAAAGAAGGTTTCAGCTGGCATAAAAGATTTAGGAAAATTGAAGTATTTCCTAGGAATTGAGGTGGCTCAGTCCAAGCAAGACATTTTCATTTTTCAATAGAAATATGTTATTGATCTTCTCAGGGAAACTGGTATGATAACTAGTAAACCAATTGCAACTCCCATTGAACAAAATCATAGATTGAGTGAAGCACTTGGAAAGCTGAAAGTGGACCCAAAAATGTATCAACAGCTTGTTGGGAGACTCATTTATCTTGCACATACTAGGCCAGACATAGCCTATTCAAATGAAACAGAATCGTCAATCTACGACGATCCGAGTAGACATTCATCTACAAGCAGCCTACCGAATCCTCCATTACTTAAAGGCACATCCAGAAAAGGGAATCTTATTCAAGAAAACATCAAATATTGCTTTGGCAATATACACCGATGCAGATTTTGGGTAGGTTCCATTGGACGGGGGCCGGTCAACTACAGCTATTGTACATTTACTGGGGAAATCTAGTATCTTCGAGGAGTAAGGCAAAATGTGGTGTAACACCTGGCCAAGGGGTGTAGGGCGTAGTTTAGAGCTATGACAACAGGAGTATGTGAATTGTTGTAGGGTCAAGCTCATTCCTCGAAGATTTGAAGGTTCAGTGGAGTGCTCTATGAAACTCACAGATAATAAATCACAATCAACATTGCTCATAATCCGCAAAGATGACTCAACAAAACACATAGAGATGCTAGACATGCACCATTAAATAAAGTTGGATAGCAAGTTAATTTCCAGATCACATGTTCCTACATGACATCAATGAAATGTGTCGACTAAAAAGGGCCGCTGTAATGTGTTTCATAAAAAATTATGCAAGTTAGGAATGGAAGATCTATATTCACTCACTGAGGTGAAAGGCGAAATTATTTAAATAATATATTAGAAAGAATCAAGGTCAATAATCTGATTATAGAGTTAGCTATGGGAAGTGAATAATCAAATCCCAAAATTTAGGGAATTGGTTATGGGAACTTCCTTTTTTAGTGTACAAAATGTGTATATATAATGTGTTATATAGGCTGTACAGATTCATTAAGATATTAATAAAATTGCTCAGTTTTGTTTTCTTCAGAATCATATCCATCAGAGACCATTGAAGCATCCACCTTCTTGGAGGATTTCTCAGACAACTTCCTTTTTCTCTCCAATCAATCTTTTCTTGAAATGACCCTCTTTGTGATAGAAGAAACACTTTTTGCCACTTCTTGACTTTGACCAAGACTTGAATTTGTTGTTCTTGTGATTTCGTTTTAGATTTCTCCCTCTTGCTGTGAGCCCTTCTCCATTAGAATCTGACATGAAATATGGGATGAAAAGTGATAAACTACACCCTGTTTATATAGGGGATTACAAGAGAAGGAAAAAGGAAACAAGAGACATAAAAAGGAAATTAACTTATTTCTCTAAAAAATGTAAAAGGAGTAACTAACTCGAATCCTCAATTTATGGATTCTAAATAATCTCTTCTCATTCTGCATTTACAAGTCAACATTTTATTTACAAACAACACTCTTAAGCTGGAGGAATAGATGTCTCTTCCATTCCTAGCTTGAATGTTAAAGATCGTGAAACATTGAACTATTCAACCATTTTGTTAATATCAACTAATTTGATGTTCATGGAACATAGGACATACACACTACTCCTTCCTCCAATTTCTTCACGAACGTCTATCAACCTCAATATGTTTTGTCTTATCGTGTTGTATAGGGTTATGAGCATATTAGCCGACTTGTCATAATGTAGTTTCATATGTCATCCTGATTCACTCTAAATCATCTGAATAATCTTCAACCAAAACGGTTCACATACACAACCCCGAGCAATGGCCCAAAACCTCGATTCAGATGACCATAATTACATTTTGCTTTTTTATCTCCATACACAGATTACTCCAAGAAAGTATACCCTATAGTCGATCTTCGATCCACTATGGAAACTGATAGTCGCCAGTTTCTGTATGCTTCTAGAGCAAGAGTATCATTCTTCGCACAAATTCCTTCCCGAGGTCAAGCTTTCAAGTAATGCAAAGACCTGTAGTTAGGCCTCAGCATGGCGTTCTTGGATCATGCATGAATTGACTGATTACGCCACCGAAAGTAAGCGTATGTCCGGCCGACAGAGCAAATGATAGCGAGCCACTAATCAAATTTCTCTCGTGGTGTATCTTTATCTAATCATAATTTTTCTTAGCCTCTCCCAACTTGTGGTTTGGATCCATTGGGGTAAAGACTAGTTTACACCACCCAATCTTCCCTATTTCTGCCAATAAATCAATCACATACTTTTTTTGAGAGATGAAGATCCCTTGTGTAGAATATGCCACCTCAATACCGAGGAAGTACTTTAGTTTCCCTAGTTCCTTTATCTCAAACTCTTTGTTATAATCTCGCTTCACATCATGCTTCTCTCACTACTTCCAATACTATGATGTCAGCCAACATAGATCACAAGAGTAGCATTCCCCCAATGAGTGCTTAATGAAAAGAGCGTGGTCACTTTGGGCTTTGTTTGTACTCCAAACTCTTTCTACGACTTTTGCAAATCTCTTAAACCAAGCCTTAGGAGATTGTTTTAGCCCATAAAGGGCCTTTTTCGCCAGACACCTTGTTACTTCATGTCTCCCAAACTGTGGATGTTCATGTAAATCTCTTCATCTGGGAATCACCAGAAGGAATGCATTCTAACATCATATTGTAGGTATCATTTTATCAGAGTGGGTAAATCAATGGTTACCAAGATTCTGCAATATTCTCATTTTTGCAATTGGAGCAAAAGCCTCATAATCAACCCAGCTGAAGGTATCCTTTCTGGCTACCAATCTTGCTTTATGTTTCTCAAGAGATCCATTAAATTTTATATTTTAGTAAAAGAAAACTACTTGGGAATCAATAATGTTTCTTTTTCCTTCATTTTCCTACAACTCATTTCCTATGTTTTATTCTTTCTAATGCACTCATCTCCTCTCTCATAGCATCCTTCCATTCCCTTTGTCAATGCCTCGTAAATGCGTTGTGGATGATAGTGGTGTTGCACTCACAATGAAATTTATGGGTCGTGGATAGATGGTTAAGAGACACATAGTGTGATACCAGATAAAGTGGCCTGCTAGCGTGATCTTCTCGTGCCTTTTCAACAAAGAATGGAAGGTTCTAGTTCAGGTTGTTTGTCGAAATAATGGATGTTTCACCAAAGTTGTGTATGTAAAGGTGGGCCTGATCTACCGTGATTTCATTCCTGTGGTCTAAGTCGATCTCGACCTGCCTTGCTCGAATGGCCTTTGCCCTTGAGTACACCTTAGGAAACTATGGAAAATTGTGAATGACACTGGCTGAAACAGGGGATGACATAGGTTTAGTGGTAGAATTGGGTTACTCAAGTTCTTCATCACCATGGGTTGAGACATGAGGAAGGTCAAGTGGTTCAAAGGACTCACAAGGACTATCTTCCATCATTGAAATCTCCCTATCAAGAGAGGACTTGGGGAAAACAGGTTTGTTTTCGGTGAAGGTGACATCTGCAGAGATGTAAAATTTTATGGTTGAGGGGTTGTAACATTTGTAACCTTTTGAGTGGGATGAGTAACCAAGAAGACGATTTTGGCGGCTCCTGGGGTCTAGCTTGTCTCTGTGCCTTCCATTATGGACAGAACAAATGTCAGGCACCCAAATACCCTAGGAGTGAGCTCGTTTGAGGTTTTGATGTGTGGATAGAAACTCTGAAGTACCTCTACGAGACTTTTGTTGTTTAACACTCGTGAGGGAATTTATTGACAGGTGTACAAGAAGAACAACTTCCACCATTACGACTTAGAGCATCCCTTGAGAAAGAGTAAGTGCCCTAAGCCAGTTAAGTAAATGCCCATTTTTCCTCCTGGCTACCCATTTTGTCGGGTGTGTCAACACATGAGATGAGTCATGGAGAATGCCTTGTGATCATTAAGGGTGAGAGCAAATCACAGTTTGATAATCCTGTGGTGTACATCCTATTTTTGGCCCAGACCCAATTGGTTTTGAACCATTGATTGAGTGGGGTATAATGCTAACATCAGATTTTTGTTTAGAAGAAGATCATGTAGCTTGAGTCGATCATCAATTAAAAGGATCTGGCAACAAATATAAGCATTAGGTATAGTTGAAGGACCCATATAATCACTGTGATTAAATGAAAAGGATGAGAACTTCTTATTTTATTGCTAATAGGAAAAAGATACACAGTATGTTTTTTTGCCAATTCATAGTTCGCAATTAAACTTGAAATATCAGATCATGGAGTTAAATGAAACGGCCTTTAAACTTACACAAAAAGATGATGGCACTGATGTGGTGTTGGCAAATGGTATCTTGTTGAGGAACCGGCAGACAAATTATTACTATGGTTTTGAGAGATGAACCGGGTGGTAAAGCGCTGGTTCTTTCCTTGTGAGTCCAACCCACTCCTCACACAGACCTGTTCAAGAGCTGTAAGAGAGGAAAAAATAGCATAACATTTAGATTGTAATTAGCTTTTGAATGGAAATAAGGTTGGTAGACAATTTTTTGTATGGAGGACATTTTTAAGGATAAGGAATTTGGCGTAATATATATATAGAAGTACAATAGTAACTAAAGAACCATTGTGCGCAATTTTCTTGTTACTGGAGAAGCTGGAGTATAGGTGTAAGAAAAGTTGAGAGATTTGGGTATCATGTAGTCACATTGGAATCTATTATCTAAGAATCATCATAAACCTTGTTTAGAGGCATTTATGCAAAGAGAATGAAGAGTGTGCTGAGAGAAAGGCCAAAGAACAAGCTCATGTGGTTTGTCAGGGATCTGACAAGCTTCAAGCTGCAAACTTCCTCATTTCTTCATTATTGAACCCACTCATTGCTGAATTTTCCTTAGTTTTAAGCTGCTCTGTCATGTGTGCTTGAGGCCTTTGTTGCCCTCCACGGTTTCCCCATTCTCGACTTGGTGGCTTCATTGCTTCAACACTTCTCTTTTATTATTGGTTTCTTGTGGATGCAAGGTGTCCTTGTTCTCCTTCCATTGATTGTCTCTACCCTATTGTTTAAATGGATCATTTTCCTTTCTTTCTCTCAGATATCACTGTTTTTACTACTAGGAGGCTAATCCATCTAAGGTTTGTGGTTCCGACATAACTTTTCCTTAAACTTACTCTCACTTGGTGCCACCACCTCCAGGAGCAGAAGCCTGGAACCTCACAGCGCCAGAATGCGGATTCGCACTTGATCAAATTATGGGTTAAGCCCGACAAAGAAAATCATAAACTCTATCTTTCGATGAAATCCTTTAGAATGGCGTGACATCCTTAGGACATATGGTTTTATCGCACCACATAATAATCAAGTTCTTGCCTGGATTTTCAATTGATTGACATATTCGATGGCTGTTTTTACTTCACGTTTTTAACAAATCGTCTTCACCTTGACCTCATGTACTTGGTAGCGTCTCTAGCTTTTGAACAGTTGTTGGATTATCCCACAGTATATCATTAGCGTGGCCGAGAACATACGTGTGTCCTAATCTGAGGAGTCATAGAATTCCATGACCATCATAATCATAGAATCCCTTCATCCCATACTTCAAAGCAGGGCCTTGTACCCTCAAGGTATTCAATCTTCCACTTTCCCTTTCAGCACAGTGTGAACGAGTTGAGACCATTTAAGGTAATTTTTTCCATCCAGCCTATATGCAGCCTAAATATTTTGCAATTCCCCAGGTTGTTGAGATCGAACAATCTCCTCCAATTGTGTTATAGTAGTTGTCTCTACAACCTTCGACATCTTTCATGAAAAAAACTTGATGTGAAACACCTTGTGTTTTGCCTTTAAATTAAACAGCGAGCAAGAAAAGAAAAGTGAAAGAAGCAAAAATCCCAGCTGTAGAAGCTGAAAAAAAATGGCAGATGATGATACCCAGTTTTGAAAACCTGTACTACGATACAACACTAAACAGGATGAAAAGTAATTTTACGTATTTTAGATTGTTATACCATGTTTATATAGGGGATTACAAGAAAAATAAAGCAAGAAACATAAAGAAACTAACTTTATTCTAAAAGAGAAAAAGGAAACACTTGAATCCCTCGTTAAGGGATTTTGAAATAATTCTCCTATTCTATTTGAGTCAATATTCTATTTACAGCTCAACAAAATCTTCTCTTATTTTGGCTTTCTTCTGAAGTTTTTTGGAGTTTAATGCAGCCTTCACGTCTGACATGGTTAGGGTTTGTTTCCCATGGAGCAAGGTGTCAACAAAATGCTAATATGGCATAGGCAGAAGGGCTGGGAGAATTATTTTCAGATCTCATGATCTTTGCCCAATGTTTATTAAATCCATTATTCTGTTAAATCATCAAGATGCTTTCTAGTCACTTTTGCATCTCCATGTGATATACAACTATTTCTTGAGATACAATCTGTACTAATGACCTTTCGCATGTAGAGAACCTGGAGTTTCTCAAACTTTGCAAGAGCTTTTGTTACATAAACCTCCATAGCACTTCATCACCAAGACTCAAAAGAAGTGCACTATGGGATTTTGGCCATCCATGTTTGTGGATTCAGCTTGATCTTTCTCCCTCAACTGGTTCATGGCATCTTCATCAATGGCGTGAGAGAGACCTTGCTGTACCAGCAATGCTCTCATCTTAATCTTCCAAAGGCTAGTCATTCTCGGTGGAGCATTAGCTTTCGACTTGCTGGCGATGAATATCCCCCTGAACCAAGATTTGAGAACTCCACCATTATCAAAGTTAGTGACTTGGTTTCTTTCAAGAGAACTCCACGGATTGATCTTCCCACCATCATCACACTCTTTGTTGAACGCTGAATAGAAAGATCAAACAAAAACACAGAAGAAGAATTGAAGGCAATCTTTTTACAAGACATGTGTGCATCAAGGCCTTTCTTAATACACCCTCTGTATTCCTAGGCTTTCTCTTCTCCACTCTGTGTCTGGGATGACTCACAGGACCTCCTCCATGTTCTCCTGCGGGTCCTACTTTCACACACTTTTCTGCTGTCTTCTGGAGATACTTAAATGAGAGAACTTCAGAAAGCACTTAACCCATCTTACTTGGATCAATCTGACTTCAATAACCTCTGTGGCTGCAGATCTTTCTTTGGATCATCTCATGTTTGCATCTTATCTCGACCTCAACAGTTAAAATCAATATAATCTTTTTCAGTCACCAACATGTGCTTTGATTTTGTAAGGGCCCGAAGATCAGAACGAATGACAAATGAGATGGGAAGGCGGCATGTATTACCAATTCTTACTCTAGAAAGTGCCAAAATTTCGTGGTGGATGTCTTGGTATGGGGGAAGAAATTTCCATCTCAAACGATAAAAAAGGAGTAAAAGAAAACTCAATAGCAAGGGAATAAGAACCCAAAAGCAGAACAACATCAGTGCACACTAGTTCTCTGGAGGTCCTTTTTTTTGAGGCTAGCATTGGAAAGTCTGGTCTAGTGCCTGAGTTTTCTGTGGGGACTCTTAACTGAAGAAGATGGCTAAGGTACCAGTTTTGCTTTCTGGTGGGAATGGATTGGTGGAGAAGGAGGATATCATTAACCGTTGTGTAAAGGAAAAAAAATTTGTTTCTCAAGTTGACAGGAGATAGTTGAAGAATAATTTCAACAAAGAGAATGAGAATTTTTAAGAGGTGTGCATGTGCAACTCCATTGATTTTTTTCTCATAAGAATTTTAATCATTGGAACTATTTCTCTGCACTATTTCTTTGCTGATGATTATTGTTGCAAGGGCTTGTACTAGCTATAGCCTACCAGCTCAAAGAAACATTTTTAAGTCAGACAATAAGTTTGTTGTAAAGAGAGCTCATTAGATTTATCATGCAGCCTTTTCTAAAGTGAAATTAGGATACTGGCATGACTTGGTTATCTAACTATATTTCTAAACTATTCTCTGAGTTTATATTTATTTTGTTGAAATACTTGCTTTTTTAATGCTGAATTCAGCTGTCCTCAAAGTGATCATCTGAACTTCTCATCTTCTTTAAGCGTGTTATAGTCTTGAACAAGATGGACCTTACAAATCAGCTCAAAAATAAAGTGGCTATGTTTTCCATTCTGTTTTGTTTTTTTAATCATGTTGTTCTTTTTTTCTAGAAAGATTATTGCCAAGGTTGGGTGTTAAAGTTAGTGATTCTCTTATCATGGCATAGCGAGGAATTTATGGCGAAAACTTGGTTAATCAATAGATTGTTCTATGATGATTAAATGAGCAAGTAAATTCAGCTGCTGATGCTGATCAATGCTTTTTGTGGGAAAATAATTTTATACAGGAAAGGGTGAGCTATAGATTTTGTTGACAGCAAAATTTTGTAAATTGGGTTTTGTGTATCAGGCTAACTTGGGAAAGTTCTGTTAAGTTGATTGAAATTGATGGAATGTGTTCTTATGCACTATAATTTGCATTGCCAATATTATACCCTATCAACAAATCTTTATGTTTCATTCATAAATTTGTTTTTTTGTGTCTTTTGAAGATTTACAGTGTTCATTTAATGATGTATTTATGATAGCAACCAATCACGCTTGAAATTTCAATGATATTGCTTTGAAGTACGATCAAGAGCTAGTAAATTAAATCTCATGGTGTAAAATTCCATAATTTCTTAATTTCCATGTTGAAACATTCTTTGATTATCGAAAAAAAACTCAGGTATCATAGTTTCTTCTTTTTCTTCTTTTTCATTTCTTATTTTCAAAGGCCTGGGAGTTTTATTCAATTGCCCTTTCTTATTGAAAGGCATATAATGAATGGGTGAATAATTTGTCAAGAGTTCTGCTGAAGAAGCAATACTCTATTACAGCTTATTTTTTATTTTAGAATATTGATGGGGATTAATCTCATTTAGTTGTGATTTATTTATCATTTCTGGTTTCTTTATGTAATTTGGTTATAATTTAATTTCCATGTAAGTGGATGAAATATTCAATAACAAAAAACTGCATTCTTTTGGATCAGTTCCATAATGGAGTTAACATCAGGGAGAGTGTGTCAATCTTTTCACTAATCTTATCTATTTACCTAAAAAAATGTTTACTGATACATTGTGGGACGTTTCCAAATATTTATATTATTTCTGAATTTTGTTTCGATCATTTTCTGGTTTCAAAATGAATCTATAATAATTGATTTTTAAGTCAGATTTTCTTAGTATATAAAATCTTCTTTTGTGAGTTATAGCAAGTCTGTGGATGAAACACAGTGTTTATAAGTAGACCTTTTAGTTTTACCAATAATTTACTAAGAGTAGCTGAGTAGCCATTCTTTTTCTATTGGTTCTACCCATATGATATCAATATCTTTTTTGTTTGATTAATAATATGTTTATTAGTGCCTTGATTCTTTGGAGTTCTGAAGTTCTGCCGAGTCAAAATTAAGATTGATCATCAGTGTACTTAGACAATGTGTGTGTTGGAGTTTATAATGTTAGTGATCTTCTTAATAGCTCTTTATCAGTGGCGTATTAATTTTGGTAATCAGACCTTCTTTAATAATCTTTGCTTCTAGACTGCTTTTATTATCTTTAACTACTTTCTGTTTTGTTTTCTGAATTAGAGAGGGGGCCTTAATCAATAAAGTGTCTGATTTTCTTTTTGGTGCTTTTGGTTGGTCTGAATTTATGGCTATTTATTGACTTTCGAAGGAAGATTGAAGCTATGAGTTGTGGAGTCAATTGGGAGGTAAAATATCAGTAGCAGGTTGTGCACTATGTTGGCAGGAGGCGTTGAGAAATTTTGCCTGTGATGGTAAGGTCTTGATGGTATTCTTTTGATCAGATGTAGTGCACCTTAGTGTACTGATCTTTTTATTCCATTCTTTTTAGGCTTCAGATGGTTTGCCAAGCAATTGGTGAAGAAGGTACAGATCTATAGTGTTATTTTACACAGACAATGCTGTTTGTTTCAGCTCATGACCCAGTTGGTGTACCATTTAATTATAAAACTTAAGCAAGTTTCTTCTCTCCCCCCAATTTGTTTTCCTGTATATTTCATTATCTGGAATGAGTGATTTCCATTACAGTCAGTAGCCGTCTATTAATTTATGTCTTGGTACCTATTATTTTGCCTGGCATTAATATTGCAGTGTTGAGATGTGCTCAAACTAGCTTGCTGGTGTGATACAATGGTGTGCCATTAAAATGTTGTATAACACTGCTGATGGAGATGACAAAGGTTGATTAAGGCGTAGTAAATGTGGTGATATTCTACTATGTTCTATCTGCGATATGTTAAAATGATTGTTTCAAAATGTTCCATATCTTAATTGGCTTCACTTTTCGTAGAACAGTTAAAAGTTATTTGTTGGAGAAAAGAACTTGCTCAATATTTTCTCATATACCCATAATACCAATTGAATACAAAAATGGGAAAAGTTGTGCACTGAAGAGAATGAGAGATCAACTACAGACCATAGATTAAGGTTTTTGGGTAGATCCGAGTTAGATGCAAAACGAATAAGGCAATATCCCACTGATCATACGCAGGTACGTGAATTTTAGTCATCAAATAAATCAACTATATTATGTGCTCAAAACTTTTAAGCTACAGTGGTAATAACCTTTTTCTTATTATGCTTGTGCTCATGACAAGGAAAGTGGTTCTCTGGTAACATGTATCATGAAATATTGTCTTTGAACTCAAGTAATCGTAAGTCTTACATATATCATTAAACAACTTCCGTTCGGTTACTTTAGAAAAGAATAAATCACGGTCCTATGCCTTGAACTAGGCTCAATATTGCCTCTAGAATTGAGCTCTTGGTTGTAGGAATCTCTTGCCTATAGATGATGCTCCCAGTCCACTCTGAAGCCACATCTGGTGCTTCCTACCATGGAGACAAAAATGTGCTTCTCCTACCGTAAAAGATCCAGAGGTCCCTAAAGATCAGAACCTCACAGATTGCCTTAAATTAAGTCTGACCTATTTGAAACTCAAATTATCCCAAGTAGATATTTGCTGTTTAGAGAAAATGTTAAAGAGAACCGTGCAAAAGCTTTTAAGTGTTTCCACTTGTCCACAACCAAAAAGCTTGGACTCCATGCTCTTTAGGTTGTGCTTGCGTGTTTTCATCGTTTCTCAGTTTGCTTATCGACTTCTGATGCTTTGTCTTCTATGAAAAAAAATGAATAAATGCACTAATGATTACTATAAATTGGTTGTTCCCAAGCAACATGATGATTGTTCCGTATTCTTTGTTGATCAAAAAGTTGTCATATCCTGCCTTTTTCATAATCTTGCCCGTCTGAAGTCAGGAGATAATAAGTCAAACAAGTAACAGAAATAACACAATTTGCTAAAGACCTTCATTCTCTGACTAACATCTTCAGGTGCCTGTCACTTGTTACCCATCCTATGTAATTTAACCGATATCTTGGCTATAAGGACATCATGATTTATTATGCTTGCTGATAAAACAAATGGACAATGAGTACCAACCAGTTTGATA